>JAWPHD010005640.1:0-159435 GCA_037043455.1 Cyrtodaria siliqua | reverse complement strand
GGTGGAGGGAGTGGGGGCGGGAGGGTGGAGGGGGCATAATGCTATAAGAAATCCCAAACCAAAATTATAGATATATACATGCTTGCATGCAAACCTAGATCTGCCTTTATTGCACATTTTATGGGCCATCACAATTTGGGTTCCAAGGGAGCCCAGAATTTGCAGAAGACAAAATTACTTACGCAACCCTTTACAACATACTATAAGGAAACCAATTCCCAAATTTAGTTCAGCTAGGACAAGAAATGTAAGAGATATAGACCTGTAAACACAGCTTACATGCAAAATTTTAAGTGAAATAGACACTTTTTAAGGGCTATCATAATTGGGTTCCATGGCAGCGGTTACAGGAACCAAAATTGCTTAAGCAGCCCTTAAGATAATGCTATAAGGAAGCCCATGGCCAAATTTGGTTGTGCTAGGATAAGAAATGTAAGAGATATAGACTTGGAAACAGCTTACACGCACACCTTGATGTGGGACGCCGACTCCGACGTGATTACATAAGCTCTCTTATTCTTCGAATAGTCGAGCTAAAAGGTATAATTTCCTGGATATAAAGTCATCAACAAAATGTTCCAGAACTCAATTTTTACTTCAGTGCTTAAAATACTGTAAATATGACACTACTAGTTAACATGGCTGTTATAACAGTTGAGAGGAAGTGACATATGTATTCTGTCAGATGGATGCTAAAAATGAAATATCGTGTTATCAGCAATGCAGTATCAAAGAAGAACTGGTATATTTTTTCTATTCTCGTATTTATAATATCCAAGTTTTTTTTCCAAAAAAAGCAAGGAAATTTGTCAGGATTAAGGTTCCCTGCAAAATGGCTAAACCTGACACAAAAATTTGACCATAAACACACAAGTTTTGCCTCATGACCTAATTGTCGAACTTGTGCTATAGCTTATTAAAACAAACGTTAAACATAATTGTGAGAAAATCTAATGTAATTTACTAAAGTTACTGCATACCGTATTTTACCTTGTATAGTACGCAGTTTTTTGACCACTTTTACGGTTTCCGAAAGTGGGGTGCATACAATATAAGGAAACAATAAAAATAACTTGACGACGAACAGACACTGTGAATACCGATAATATACAATTTTTTCGTAATTTACTCGCTTCATATAAGTAATATATTGACTTAATTTGAATTATAAATGAATAAAGTGTATTGTGATGCTTGTTTTTGTATAGATGTTTGCATGTTTGTTGTAAAACTTCCAATAAATTGTGTGAAAAATCGTCCCTCGATTTTGTTGTTTATATCGCGTTACGTAATATCACGTGACTTCCAGCTGTTTAGACTGGTACATGTAGTATTGCTACAGTTCTGTTCTATTCTATTCTAATATTATAGGATTTTATTTAATATTTTATAAAAAATTAATAAAGTTTTTGCTTTATTTTGAAAGACATATTTTAGACGGCGTAAAAAGGCAGAATCACCCTACTTGAAATGGCAATTATTCAATAATGCTTGTGAAAACATGCTTACCGGTACACATTTGATGATTGATAATTGGGCCAAACAAGATCGCACCTCGGCTGCAGTACAGACACACTTTAAACACGGGTAGAGTGGGTTATTCTATTTCTATAATCCTTTGAAGTTGCCGCAAGTAGCGACTATTTCTGAGGATGCACTTTGACACGTTGTGTGACCTTTACCAGATTTAGCCATGGGGTACAGGTAACTGATCACGCGTTACACTTATGATAAACACTGGTTCCCGTGAATACACAATGTTAGTATAATCGGCGTAATGGATTGCGGTAACCAACGACTTTGTTGTATTTGTTTTAGTAGATGTAATTATCGGATTACGGACAATTATCTGCGGCATTATAATCGGTTCTTTGATGAGTTGATGAGATGATACAAGATAGGTACTCCCTTGAAGATTGGCAATTAATGATTGAAGTAATTATATTGTTCCGGTGTTGTTTTCTTTTGTACGCTAATTTTCTCCATCGTGATTTTTTTTAACCTTTTATTTTCGTCGAATGGTTCATCTAGGAAAACTAATATTTTGATGCATATTATACACGGAAACAACTGTTTTACCCCAGTTTTGACCTCTGAGAAGGGGGGTGCGTACTATACACAGGTGCGTATTATACAAGGTAAAATACGGTAAGCAAGCTGAAATTTGCTTTATATCAGGAAACATTCAAGGGGCATAACCCTACAATGCATGTGGCGATTTTACGCATTGTCAAACTCGTCCAAGACCTTTTTCAAACAACCCTTCAAATTAAATTTTAATGAAAAATCGAACGTAATAATGTTATCAAGTCAGAAAATGAAATTCGCTTTATACATGTATGACATAACTCCATAATGCAAGTCTGGATTTTGCTCATTCTCAAACTTGCCTTTATTATGAAACACAGCTCAATTCAAATTTTGTGTTGATCAAAAACTTTCACTAGAAGTAGTAAATGGACTACGACATACATCGCATAATCCCACAAAACTGTCAGACTTTTTTTCCAGTAGAGCTACTCAGATAAAGCTGATGTCTAAGCTTTTATTTCTTTCTTGTTTTCTTTTTGTTTGTTTTCTGTTTCCTTGGGCAAGACACATAGCCTCATCTCTCAGACAGCAACGTAAATCAGGCGGTCCCGTGAATCTGAATGTTTCTGAGAGCATGTTAAAGAACCCTATTTGTAAGAGAAGGGCAAGGATCGCTGACATAATTATGTATGCTTCCCCTCTCTCAAAGAACCATGAAACAACAATTCAATTGATTTTCTAGTAATTTTAAGTTTGGATTGCGATGTTTATAGTGGACAAATGACTTTGTAAGGTAAGTTTATAGGGAAGATATTATAATATATATGCTCTTACATGCTTTATCCCTGTCTGGAGACCTTACATAAACCATGGCATCACTTTCTGGGAACGGCTGAAATTGGGAAACCAAGCAGTTTACAATATCTCACATATGAAAGCTACTTAAGAGCTTAAGAGAAATATAAAGCAATGACTATTTCCGCTACAAACAAACTTTCTTTTAAGAGTTTAAAGAAATGCATGTAGTTCTAATGCACAGTTCTTCGATGTTGAACAGAAATGAAACTGCCGATATTAAAGTACTCGCATTAAAAGCTGAAGAATGTTTCTTGCTAAAATAAAAGATATACATCTATGTATTATTTATATCTGAACGTTAATATGCATACAGATTTCTGACAAATGCACATTTCAATAAACTATTCGCTTATAAAAAAGGTAACACTACATGTTATGTATATTGACAAAAAAAGAGAAGCTTTTCTTAACAAACCTTCTTTCATCGCACATCAACTTCATGCAACATTTTACATCATATCTTAAACTTGTGTAACCTTTCACATCATACCTTGAACTTGTGTAACCTTTCACATCATACCTTGAACTTGTGTAACATTTCACACCATACCTTGAACTTGTGTAACATTTCACACCATACCTTGAACTTGTGTAACATTTCACACCATACCTTGAACTTGTGTAACCTTTCACATCATACCTTGAACTTGTGTAACATTTCACACCATACCTTGAACTTGTGTAACCTTTCACATCATACCTTGAACTTGTGTAACATTTCACACCATACCTTGAACTTGTGTAACATTTCACATCCTACCTTGAACTCATCCTCTGGTGTGGTTACACATTCATCCGAATCCGGAGCAAAGAAAGGAAACAATGCCGCAGCCAGTGCAGATATAAAGTCCGGCTGGGTCGACAGCTGGATGAAGTCGGAGTGGTTGTGATACAGGAATAACAGGAACTGTAGAAGAGTGACTGGGTATTCTTGTGCCCATACATCCAGCTCCTGATCTTGAGACTGAGAAATAGATGTGATTTCATGTAATAATTGATTTGTTTGTTTGAATGACGTTTTACATAATTTTAAGCACATATTAGGGCATATGTGACGGTCGATTTGTGGTACAGGCAGATCATCCCATTTTTTCCTGGGTAGAACCAGTACTGCATGCCTCCCTCTATTCATCAGAATCAACAATTTATCGCTTGACAAGTTGAGCTCCCAGAGGGATTCGAACACACAGCAGTGAGAGGCAAGGGAGTTTTAGACGCACCGTCTATACTATCCTGGCTACTATCATCTATTCAAGATGTTTCTGCGACTTCTTAGTAACTCAAATCATATGCGTCAATATTACTGAGATATTGTTATAGCAGCTGTTTTCAACAGGCGTGAGGACTTAGTTTGCTAGTAAGTATATTAAGGGAAAACAATTTCTACAAGCATTAACTATGACCTAGAGCTTGCAAGTATCCCAGAACTTTATCTGTTGATTAATGTTTTGGGGGCAAACAGTTACCTCTACTGTGTTCTTATATGATAATCTATCCAAGGCTTTCTTATTTATAACTTACATTAAGCATGCTCCTGATCATGGTGAGCAGGATGGTTGCCACCTCTGGACATGGCTACATGATCCAGACGAAACAAAAGTTTTATTATTTATAACTTACAACATTAAGCATGCTCCTGATCATGGTGAGCAGGATGGTTGCCAACTCTGGACATGGCTACATGATTCCAGATGGAACAAACGCTTCATTATTTATAACTTACAACATTAAGCATGCTCCTGATCATGGTGAGCTGGATGGTTGACACCACTGGACATGGCTACATGATCCAGATGAGACAAAGGCTTTCTTATCAATAACTTACCACATTGAGCATGCTCCTGATCATGGTGAGCAGGATGATTGCAGCATCGGAACACAGCTGTATGTCCTTGTCTCTGGTGATACTCGTGGCTTGTTTGCTCATTGGTACACCAAATATCACATTCCAGACCGAATCGAGGTTCAGCTACAATCAAATATTAATTAGCTCTCTTATAGCAATTTCATATACCTATATGTTTACAGACAAATATAAAGAAATGATGTTAACGGGATAAAAAACAAGAGGCCCAAGAGGGCCTGTGGACGCTCTACTGGCTAAAGATAATTTTATGCACAAGGGGCCATAACTCTTTCAAGTATCGTTCAACCAGAACATGGTGATGATATACGCAACTAGGCTTGGTACTGATTGTCCCTGACATGTTTCGGTGAAATCCAGCCAGAGGTTCAGGAGAACTAGTCTGTACAAAGTTAGTGTATTAAAACCTTTAAGGGGTTTAACTCTGTCAAAATTCATTCAACCAGAGCACGGCAATGACAGGTGCAACTAGGCTTGGTACTGATCATCCCCATCAAGATTCGTTGAAATCCAGCAAGGAGTTCAGAACAGACTAATCTGGACAACGTTTTTCTATTAAAACCTTTAAAGGGCCATAACTCTGCCAAAAATCATTCAACCCGAATATGGCGAAGATATGCACAACTAGGCTTGATACTGATCATCCTTGTCAAGTTTCGTTAAAATCCAGCCAGGGGTTCAGGAGAACTAGCCCGGAAAATGTTTGTGTATCAAAAACCTTAAAAGGGCCATAACTCCACCAAAAATCTGTTAACCGGATTGCGACGATGACATGCACAACTAAGCTTGGTGCTGATCATCCCTGTAAAGTTTCGTTGAAATGTGGGGACATGTTCAGGAGAATAGTCCAGACAAAGTTTGTGTATTAAAACCTTTAAAGAACCATAACTCTGCCAAAAATCATTCAACCGAAGACGGCAAAGATTTGCACAACTAGACCTGGAACTGATCATCCCTAAAAAGTTTCGTTTAAATCTGGCCAGGGTTCAGGAGAACTAGTCAGAACAAAGTTTGTGTATTAAAACCGTTAAAGGGACATAACTCTGCCAAAATCATTCAACCGGAACACGGTGATGATATGTACAACTAGGCTTGGTACTGATCATCCCTGAATAATTTCAATGAAATCTTGCCAAATGAAGGCCCTTTCTTCTTAATGAGGCCAAAATATAGCATATTTCAGAAAATCAAGGACCACAACTCCAGTGTAAATGGTCCAATCTGGCTGGTTTTCAAATTTGTCGGAACTTTCATTGATAGTAACAATCTGGTAAAGTTTGGTAAAGATCGGATGAAAAATGAAGACCCTATCGTATTAACGAGGCAAAATATAGCCTTTTTAACTAAATCAAGGGCCATAACTCCGCTGTAACTGGTCCAAACTGACTGGTTTCCGAACTTGTCTGAGCTTTCATTTATATTAAAAATCTGGTAAAGTTTGAAAAAGATCAGACGAAAAATGAAGGCCCTATCGTCTTAACGAGGCAAAATATAGCATTTTTAATTAAATCAAGGGCCATAACTCCGCTGTTGATGGTCCGATCTGGCTGTTTTTCGAACTTGTCCAAGCTTTCATTGATATTAACAATCTGGTAATGTTTGGTAAAGATCGGATGAAAAATGAAGACCCTATCGTCTTAACGAGGCAAAATATAGCCTTTTTTAACTAAATCAAGGGCCATAACGCCGCTGTTACTAGTCCGATCTGGCTGGTTTTCGAATTTATCCAAGCTTTCATTGATATTAACAAGATGGTAAAGTTCGGTAAAGATCGGATGAAAAATAAAGGCCCTATCGTAAGAAGAGGCAACATATAGCATTTTTAACTAAGTCAAGGGCCATAACTCTGCTGTTACTGGTTCGATCTGGCTGGTTTTCGAACTTGTCAGAGCTTTCATTGATATTAACAATCTGTTAAAGTTTGGTAAAGATCGAATGAAAAATAAAGGCCCTATCGTCTTAACGAGGTAAAAGTTAACGGACGGACGACAGACGACAGACGACAGACAACACACCATCCCATAAGCTCTGCTTGCCCTTGGCCAGTAGAGCTAAAAACATTTCAATTCTATCTGGTGTTATTATAACCATTACATTCAGGATTAAAAATGATTTAAAGAGTGTACATCAGGGTTTTATTCTAGAAGAATCAAATTTTTTACGGAATTTCCATTCATGATAAAAATGTCATATCAATCAAACATATGGTGTAAACATCATGTAGTTCAGGCCTTGAATAAAATCGGGCATAAAAGCTTAAATATACCCTGATGTGTAACCTAGGATAGCATATATTACTGTAAATAATTATTAGTAAATAAATAATATGTTTAGGCTCATTAACTATGTTTAGGCCCTATAGAATAGAAAATTGGACCTGTAGGCTCAATGAAAAGTCTGATGAACCCCGCCTTAACCCACTACTTATATATAATGGACTGTTCTTTCTTTGAATTAAGACTATTCCATTTATGCGACAAAGGGGTATTTTGGGGAAAATGACTGATCAGCAGCCAGACGATGTAATCCCTGATCAGCCTGAGAGTTACTCGCAGACTGATCTGGGTTTATGATGGCTATTATAGACGTGCTTAGCGGGTTAATGGTTAAACTGTCTCTTTTTCATATGCACTTAGCATATGCCTGCACTTTATCCTGGAAATATCAATAGCTCACTCTCACCTGTACATCTGTAGGTATGTGACTGACGTGTTGACCAAGCAGCATAGCCATCAGTAGGAAGTATATCTCTGGGACGTTGTTGTATTTGGGCAGTAGCCACTGAAGCACGGTAAACCCTGGCACGTGACAGATCTCCTGGTTAAGGTTTCTCTCGTGTTGACTTCCAGAATGTAGGTTAAACCCTGTGAAGGAAGAATGAGTGTGCCAGGTCAAAATCTAACATACATGTGTTAAACCTGCTGAAGAGCTGCTTAAGAGAACCAGACATCAACGGGAATAATAACTGCAGTACACTCATATCCGTCTCCAATAAATATTTATACTCGCTCAGTCTTGCTGCAAAAATAATGATATAATGATATATAATGTGGTGACAGGAAGGTCAACTATTAATTCAATATGGTGACAGATCCAACTCCATGAGGAGGTGTGCCTTAATTGGCAGACGTTAAGACAATGACAACAATAACAACAGTAGCGGAGAAACACTGAAATCAAAGAACAAGAAACGGGTTTTACAGAAAACAGCAATTTGTCACACTTCTGTTATAATTGCGCATCTCTGCAAATATTCTCATATCCGTCTCTGAGGATTTTTCATATGCGCAGTTGTGTTATTTGATGGTTAGTATTGTCAGGCCGTCTCCCAACACTTTTCATATACCCAGCACATACCTAACATATTGGCTCCCATCTGTTTCTTGATTATCTTCTCCGTGTTCTTGAGCCAACCCCCACCGCAAACACCATCGCGGAACTTGTTTGCTGACTGGGGGTTCTTGAACATCAGCAGTAGCATCTTCAGTGCCTGGATGGCGGTTGTGGGGTGCAGGTGACCCTGGGTAAACATCAACACCCAGTCAAATCCCAAAACGTACTGTATTTCCTCTGCAAAACTGGAATACCAAAGAAATATACACTCAAGTAAAGATGCAAATGTTTGTATTTTTGATAGAATAGAAGGTGACTTAGTATTCTTCCTTGTTAATACCAGATGACTGAGTATTTTTGACTGAGAAAACTGTATGCATATTAACCTGTTCACCGAGTCGTTTATTTGTTAGTTATTTGCAGCACATCCATGGCTGGGAGAGTAAAGATTCTGTGTCTAAAACTTTCTCGCCTCTCACTGTTGCGGTTTCGAATCTCACTGGGAGCTCGACTTGTCAAGTGAGAAATTGTTGATTCTTATGGATGGCGGGAGGTATACAGTACTGGTTCTACCCAGGAAAAATGGGTTGGTCTGCCTCTACCACAAACAAATCTACCATCATATATATGGCCTAATATGTGCTAAAAGTGACGTAAAACACCATTCTAACAGACACAACTTTTAGCTATTTGTATGGAAGCAAACTTGTTTAAACCAGAAGGCAACTGAGTATTTTTACTGCGAAATGTGTATGTAAACTTACCTGTTCACACCATACGGTGTCTTGAGTATTTTTATGAGAAATGTTTATGTAAGCTTACCTATTCACACCATACCGTGTCTTGAGTATTTTTATGAGAAATGTTTATGTAAGCTTACCTGTTCATACCAGACGGTGACTGAGTATTTTGGCCAATTAATCTGTAGATCATATCCAGTAATGTATTCCTCAGACGGATTTTATGTGCCGATGATCCCCCCGGTTCTTCCGCTGCAATCAAAATATAGTACAGCATACAGACACCAAGTCAGTATAATTGTTAGTGGGCAGCATTCATTACCACATTATTGTACATTAACTATATAATGTCTTATAGATTTGTTTTAAAGGGACACACGGCAATCTTGAAATTTGTATCAATCATTAACAATAGCACCTCAATTTATTAATTCAGTATCATTTTAACTTTAAACAAGTTTTAAAGAAGATGATGGGCTAAAACGGAAATGGACACTTAGGTCTTGTTTAGTATATATTTTATTACATTAACATCAGCATTTCTATATATATATATATTTGGCATATGGGGGCTCCACAAGTACCGTCCACCATGATGGCTAGCAGGCAACTGGACCGAGGCAACCATGACCAAGGACAGTGAGACCTGCACTCACTGAGGTCCGAGGCCCTGGGCAGCACGGTTAAACACAGACCGAGGGATGTGAGGCAGCTCGTGTTAACGTAGGCCAGAGGCAGCACGTGTAAACAGAGGCCTATGGAGGTTGCAGTGAACCTGAGGCAGCTCTGATTAACCGAGGCCCCGGGCATGTGAGGGATGTGAGACAGCTCGTGTTAATGGAGGCCAGAGGCAGCACGTGTAAACAGAGGCCTATGGAGGTTGCGGTGAACCCAGATGTGAGGCAGCTCGTGTTAACCGAAGCCATGGGCATATAGGGGAGGTTGATTTTATTAACCATAGTTTTGAAGAACATGATGGAATTAAACACTCAAGCAGATCCTCTGATTACTGCAACATTTATTTTTTACCGAGGCTTATCAGTAAAAGCTAAAAATAAATGTGATCGAGGCTTATCAGTAAAAGCTAAAAATAAATGTGATCGAGGCTTATCAGTAAAAGCTAAAAATAAATGTGATCGAGGCTTATCAGTAAAAGCTAAAAATAAATGTGATCGAGGCTTATCAGCAAAATCTAAAAATAAATGTGATCGAGGCTTATCAGTAAAAGCTAAAAATAAATATTGCAGAAATCAGAGGATCTGCTTAGATGTTTAAGTCCATCATGTTCTTCAAAACTAGGGTTAATAAAATCAACCTCCCCAATATAATTAAATAAAACATTTAGCGTTCCCAATTTCGTCATATTCTACCATAGGTTTAAATATATTATTGGTGCAATATAATCAACAGTTAATAATATAAAAAAAATATTTGCTTTTATATACTACTCTTATAATTAACATTAATGATTGAACAAATGCAAGTTATGTAAAAAAAACTAAAGGACACCGTGAGTTTTAAGCAAATCAAGATTGCTGCGTATCCCTCTAACTCAGAAGCTTACTTTCAATAATGATGTAATTGTTACTGCCGGATCCTGGGTTTTCTACAACCAGCGACGTCTCAGTAAAACGAGATTCTGGAATGGTCCAGATGAGGAACTGGCCAAATCTGAAATAGAAAGGAAATAATACATTGTTTTTAACAGTTCAGCATTTAACTACATTCACTTGGGAAATGGAAAATACTAGTTATTGCACTTTAAAAAACTTTTTTTATTTGAAGAGGTGGGCATTGAGGGGGCTGAGTTTGATTTTTTATGTACATTTCTAATCATTACTTTTCGGCAGCTCTTTTCTGTGTAAACTGTAAGAAAATCTACATCTATTAAGATGATTCAGCAAAAATCCTCTTTTTGGTTTTACCCTCCATCAAAAAGCCAAATAAATCTTGAATATTTATAGGCAAAAAAATCGTTGTTATCAATCATTATGCGAGGAAAGAGAAAAAGACCAAGGCATTGCAAGGAATTGTCAAACATGAGAGTCATTGTCTAGACTTTACCCTATATATTTCTTAGCTTGTGTAGCAATTCATCTGCTTGTGATAGGTTTTACATGATTTTATTCCTGACTGCATTCAAGGATTACTGTCTGAATGTAGACTGTATGTCAAATCAGGACATAAAAGCATCAGCAGTTATCTTTAGGAATAAGAAATATTAAAGAAAATACTAGAAATTCATATTAGTTTATCAAGCTAATAAGGAGTACTCTTGGAAATTGCTAACCACAATTGATCAAGATAAAGCACCTTACTTAGATAGACATTATCTATTATTTTATTATTTTTTAAATACTGAACACTTCCATCCTTGTGCTTATCATACAGAGATGTCCTGCAACACAGCACAGAAATCACAAACATTCCTGCATACTTAAGGAGTGCCTGGTGGTCAGGATTTCCGTCCAACAGTAGACTGATCACACTTGCCATCGTCTCTATGGTAGCCTGAGGTAGTCTTGGATCCCTCATCACGTGGAGGAGGCGCGAGGTGAGACCGATATCTCGCATCAATTTCAGGTTACTGGTCTGGTCACTACAATGGTATACAAGTTGTACGTATAAGTAACTGAATGTTGTTAAATGGCTCACCTACACAATGTTTAGGTATTTAGAGCAACCCCAGAGAAAAGGGAATTATAAAAAGGAATCTGGGACCCTGCTTTACTCATATTCACAAATAGATTTCTATTTTTCTTTAACATGCTCATAGGATCAACTCCGATACATGCGACTGTCCGGTTTATGACAAAAGCTATACAAACAAAGGGCAAGGCTAAACGTCAGTAAGAACACCCTTGGAAACAGAGTTGTGGATGCCTGGAATAAACTTCTCAATGAGGTATTTCAGGTGCCTTCGCTCAATGGGTTTAAAAGTCGTTTAAATAAACATTGGTCATGACACCCCACTAAATGTTCTCCAAGTTTCATTTAACAACCGGAAGTAAAAAAACATAAAAAGTTTGAAAAAGCACAATCAAGAAGTACCTTAGAAGTGAATCACTTACAACGGTATCGAATACAGTAAGAATACAGTAAGAATGACAGAAAAGGCTAGGGGAAAGTTTCTTGCCTAAGAACACACCGACAAAACTCAGAAGTTGGAAGTTTGTTTTAAGTTATACTTAAAGACATAAGCAATCTTGAAGTATTTATCAAGCATTTAAATGAATTCAGAATCAGTATGACAAGAGAAGGGGAAACATACAACCCTTTTAAAACCTTTTAAAAATGTCATGATTACTGCTGCAGTTCAACTTTTAAGCTATTAAACAAATCTACGGAAATGTGCATATCATAAGTTTACTGTTAAAAGGACACTGTCCGTAAGTAAGCAGATATTGAGCTTATCCAAATAACTGTTTGATTTTTATTCAGTGAAATGTAAACATGAAAACATGAGCATAGACTCATATAAGTTTTATTTATTATTTGTAAACAATGTGGGACCCACATTATTTACACTTTCTGCTGATCACGTGACATCCATTTGCGCATTAGATTTTCTATATAGTATGTCTTGCTCACTACATCTGGCCCATTAGCTCAGTTGGGAGCGAGCTCGACTGTTACGACGCTGACATTATTACTCGCAATTGTAATTTTAGTATGGGTTACGAGTTCAACCCCACGGAGCTGTAAATTCTTTTTCGTACCGCTATTGATTTTATTTAGTAAATTTTCAATAACGGCTGGTGTGTTATGTTCGTCAAAGTAATAATCTTGTGTTTTATAAGCTAAAAGTTACTGACATTGTTCCTTTAATAATACAAGAGTTATATTCATCAATATGTTTGAGTCGAAATCAAATCTTGGATGGAAATGAACACAGTTGTATTCCTCAAGAATGTGAGCCTGTTTTTCAGACTCAACACTTAATTGCACACAAGGCCTTCTTGATTTTTTTTCTTAAAAATCGTGCCATCCCTTTAGTTTTTCTGCATAATTTGTTCAATCATTAATATTAATTGTAAGAATAGTTTCAAGCAAATTATTTGTGCGTATTATTAAAAATGCGTATTATTAATTGTTGATTAAATTGCACCAATAACATGGTAGAATAAGACGAAAAATATGAAATATCTAATTTTTTATTTAATTATATGCAAGTAGTTTAAAGACAAAATGATACTGGATAAATAAATCAAGACACTATTTTCAATGCTTGATAAACACTTCAAGATGCAGTGTGTCCCTTTAAGTCTAATTTTAAAATATTCAGTCTGCTACCAAGCAGAATCTCAAGATCTCAGATTTGTCTGATTTTTAGTCTCAACCATAGTGGTGAATATTAATTAGTCCAGATTACTGTTCTATGAGATAGTGGTCATACCTGGACTCGGTGAGAAGTTCATAATAGTGTTCATACAGCGACCTCTGTAGGTCTCCTGGTGCCTCGTGCCACACCTACAACAAAACACATATTTATCTGTCAACTGGTAGTACAAGAGATTATAACAGAATCTCAAAACTCTCACCCACTTTTTCTTTAAAAACATGTCTGAATTTTTGATAATTATGGGGAAAAAACGTAAGTTAAGTGATACTGTGAATAAGGAACTTCTTTCATAATACAGAACAGTGACCAAATAAGTTTTGCAAGATAACATTCCTACTTCTTGCACACACCATTAACACAAGATCTGTTCATAACTGTAGAGCAGAAATACACACCTCAATATCACACAAGACGTCTTCAAATGCCTTTTTGTTCGGAATGATGGAGCTCTCCTTTCCACTGTCAATGGTACCGACCAGTGAGAACGTCAGATGCAGAATGTGGCTGTTCAACAGCTGCTGTTTCTTCTTGTACAACATTGCAAGGATCTGTCAGCATAAGAGGAATAAATTAAATGAGGAACATATATAGTCATATTGGGACAGCAACCACAGAGGGAGATGAGATGAAGGATGAAGATTCGCATCAGTCACCAGGAAGCTTTCTCATGCGTTGCAGAGGTCTGCAGTTTTAAAGTGTAAGGTATTATCCACTGAGCTTTCGAGCCCACTTTTCAAAATATGAGCTGCATGTTTTATTTTATTTTGAAACAGTCACAACAGTGGTGAAATAAGATGTTTTTTCCTTTTTTTTATTCCACTTATTTCCTTTCAACTGACCTGATATCCACTTATCCTATCTAGGTCATGTAGGGCTTGTTTGTTACTCTTGACAACACAGACTAGGGCCTTCACTGCAGCATACAAGCCTTCCACATCTGTTGCCATGGCAATAAGACCTAGCAACGTGGAAGTTCCGCCAACGTTTTGTAACATCTTCGCAACAGGCATAGGACAAAACGTTCTTACACCTGTAACAAAAAGGATTGCAGTGTACTGTATTGTGGCATACAATGATAACACAAACAAACCTTGCTTATGCCTTCAACTTACATAGCTTTATTTCTAATCCAGCATTTTTCTGTGGACAACAACAGTAAAATAACTGGCTCAAAACTGTGGTGAACCAACATTATGAACCACCTTTATCAACTCTTGTGCCAAATTAATGTTCCATAATTTAGCTGTAGCATATGAACAAGTTGGCAATACACATATATCACTCAGGAGATGTGGAAAATAAAACTGATGTTGGGAGAAGATAAATTTGATGTTGGTATCAAAATATTTGTAAGAACTTAAAATGTATATTAGGGACTCATTCACATAAAATGTGAAGTGTAATAGTTTGAAATAAAAGTAGTATAAATCTGTAAGTTATTAGATTCCGTAGAAAAAAAATTAAGCTTTAAATCGAACAATGTGTTGTTTTCCATATGATGTTTAGAAACCACGTAATTTGTAAAATATATGCTAATTAATCATATGTCAGAGGTTAAAAACAATTTCTAAAAAGAGATAAAATACAAATCTTCAAATTTGTGTACACTTCATAGTAAAACAGCAATTTTGGTAACAACGATGCATTTCTACTCCTAATGGTTTCTGATCTATTGATTTATCCGACTGCTAAATAAGTCATTCATAAGCGTCTATATTACAAACACAAGTTTGAAACTGTTGTACACAATTACATGAATACAGACTGAGTTGAGTTTAGCCGGTGAAATTAAAATATGTGAGTGAGTTATGTACGCATGTTTTACCTAGATATCCCATGAGTATGGCACCCAGACACCTGGCATATCCACCCAGATGTCCTGCTGAGTTGTGGAGTATTCTGATTGGAGTAGCATTGTCATGTGATGACATTGCAAGCTGAAATCGAAAGCAAATGGGGGAAATTATGTATAATTATATTAAATAGTAACCATGGAAAAGGACTTGGACAGAGTTGTATCAAAGTCGCCTCTTCCATTAAAATAGTCCTTGTCAAAAGTTTAGCCATCAGGAAAAAATGCAGCGTACATTCATGTGATATTTTAAGAAGGCATGTACAGTGCTAAAAAGAGGTTGGATTTTTTAATCAATAAATTATACTAAAATTCTTTTACCTTAAAGGAACACACGGCAATCTTGATTTTTTAAAAACTCACGGCGTCCCGTTAGTTTTTCTCTAAACTTGCATTTGTTCAATCATTAATATTAATTGTTAGAATAGTTCAAAACAAATTGTTTTTACATATTACTAACTTTTTCAATAATATATTTAAAAAATTGGTAAAATAACAAAGACAATTGAAATCTCAATTTTTTATTTAATTATATGCAAGCAACAAGAGGCCCAAGAGGGCCTGTGGACGCTCTACTGGCTAACATGGCTCTTATAACATCAATGAAGTGAGTGACTGCCATTTACGTTTTTTTGAAAGTTTCGGGCAAAAAACAGCTTTTTAACTAAATCAAGGGCCATAACTAAAGAATCTGGTAAAGTTTGGTAAAGATCAGATGAAAAATGAAGGCCCTACCGTATTAACGAGGCAAAATATAGCATGTTTAACTAAATCAAGAACACCTCTGTTACTGGTCCGACTGGTCGAACATAGAGATAAAAAATATATATATATATTAAAAAAAAAAAAAAAAATATTTAAAAAAAAACAACGAAAAGAAAAATTAAAAAAAAAATTTCAAAAAAAAAATATTACAGAAAAAAAACAACAGTTATTTAAAAAAAAAAAATTGTAGAAAAAAAAAAAAAATATTTAAAAAAAAAAATCAATAAAAAAAAAAAAGAAATTCAAAAAAAAAAAAAATCAATAAAAATTCAAAAAAAAAAAAATTCAAAAAAAATATTAAAAAAAATATAATTCAAAAAAAAAATCCCTATACATGTCTATGTAAAACATGTGACCCTTGGGGCGGGGTCAAATATGACCCGAGGGTCACCATTTGAACAAACTTGGTAAAGGACCATAAGCTTATAGCAAATGCAAAATATTAAACCTCTGGCTCTTGCAGTTCCAGAGAAGAAGATTTATTTCAGTTTTTCCCTATACAGGCATTTATGTAAAACTGTGACCCTCGGGGCGGGGCCAGATGTGACCCCAGGGTCCCCATTTGAACAAAATTGGTAAAGGACCATAAGCTTATAGCAACAGCAAAATATTAAACCTCTGACTCTTGCAGTTTCAGAGAAGAAGGTTTTTTAAGTTTTTCCCTATACATGTCTATGTAAAACATGTGACCCTTGGGGCGGGGTCAAATATGACCCGAGGGTCACCATTTGAACAAACTTGGTAAAGGACCATAAGCTTATAGCAAATGCAAAATATTAAACCTCTGGCTCTTGCAGTTCCAGAGAAGAAGATTTATTTCAGTTTTTCCCTATACAGGCATTTATGTAAAACTGTGACCCTCGGGGCGGGGCCAGATGTGACCCCAGGGTCCCCATTTGAACAAAATTGGTAAAGGACCATAAGCTTATAGCAACAGCAAAATATTAAACCTCTGACTCTTGCAGTTTCAGAGAAGAAGGTTTTTTATGTTTTTCCCTATACATGTCTATGTAAAACATGTGACCCTTGGGGCGGGGCCAAATGTGATCCCAGGTTCACCATTTGAACAAACTTGGTAAAGGACCATAAGCTTATAGCAAATGCAAAATATTAAACCTCTGGCTCTTGCAGTTCCAGAGAAGAAGATTTTTTTCAGTTTTCCCCTATACAAGCATTTATGTAAAACTGTGACCCCCGGGGCGGGGCCAGATGTGACCCCAGGGTCCCCATCTGAACAAAATTGGTAAAGGACCATAAGCTTATAGCAACAGCAAAATATTAAACCTCTGGCTCTTGCAGTTTCAGAGAAGATTTTTTTTTAAGTTTTTCCCTATACATGTCTATGTAAAACATGTGACCCTTGGGGCGGGGCCAGATGTGACCCCAGGGTCACCATTTGAACAAACTTGGTAAAGGACCATAAGCTTATAATAAATGTAACATATCAAACCTCTGACTCTTGCAGTTGGCGAGAAGAAGATTTTTAAAAAAAAAATCCTATATAAGTCTATGTAAAACTGTGACCCTCGGGGCGGGGACAAATTTGACCCCAGGGTCACCATTTGAACAAACTTAGTAGAGGACCATAAGCTGATGCTACATGTAATACATGAGAGCTCTGTGCCATGAGGTTCCAGAGAAGAAGATTTTTTTCAGTTTTTCCCTATACAAGCCTATGTAAAACTGTGAACCCCGGGGTGGGGCCAAATGTGACCCCTGGGTCACCATTTGAACAAACTTGGTAGAGGACCAGAAGCTTATAGCAAATGCAAAATATTAAACCTCTGGCTCTTGCAGCTTCAGAGAAGATTTTTTAAGTTTTTCCCTATACATGTCTATGTAAAACATGTGACCCTTGGGGCGGGGCCAAAAAGTGACCCGAGGGTCACCATTTGAACAAACTTGGTAAAGGACCATAAGCTTATAGTAAATGCAAAATATCAAACCTCTGGCTCTTGTAGTTTCCGAGAAGAAGATTTTTAAAAAAAAAATCCAATATAAGTCTATGTAAAACTGTGACCCCCGGGGCGGGGACTAATTTGACCCCAGGGTCACCATTTGAACAAACTTAGTAGAGGACCATAAGCTGATGCTACATGTAATACATGAGAGCTCTGTGCCTTGTGGTTTCAGAGAAGAAGATTTTTTAAAGTTTTTTCCTATATATCTACATGAAAAACATGCAAAACCTCAACATACAAACTTTGGACCCTCGGGGCACGGCCATTTTTTACCCCGGGGACTTTATTTGAACAAACTTGATAGTCTAGGCGTTGGCGATCATTTTAAAAATAAAACTGTTGAAATCTGTCCAGCGGTTCTGGAGAAGAAGATTTTTTAAGGTTTCGACTATATATGGTAATGGCAGCCATCTTGGATGTAGCGCTGACCTAATTTTAACAAATCTAAAAAGCATTCATCTAAGGATCATTCACGTGAAGTTTGGTCAAAATTAGCCAAGCGGTTTCTGACGAGAAGTCGTTTGAAGAAAAGTTAACGGACGACAGACAGACGACAGACAGACGACAGACGACAGACAACACACCATCCCATAAGCACTGCTGGCCGTTGGCCAGTAGAGCTAAAAATGACGCAGAATAAGTAAATCGAGGAGCAAATTTTAATGTTTGAATAAAACTCAAGATTGCCATGTGTCCCTTTAACTTTAGTAAGTTGGGGAGGAGTGGGTGGAGGGAGTGGGAACAAAGGAAATCAAAATCTCGGCCAGCTAGACCGTATCATGCATATGTCTTACTTGCAGATATCGGTCTGGGCAGACGAGGCCAATTAAAGCGCCCACTAGCGATTAGCACAATTTATTCGCACATTTTTTCAAGCGCATAAAGTCGACGTTTGCGTGACGTCATGTTGTAAATCAACATACAACGTCAATTGTTGATGCATCAGTTAAACTTTTTAACGTCACTTGCTCATAAGTTAAAAATAATAAACTATTATTAAATTAACTTAAACAAATGTTTTTTGAAAGTCTCGTTGAATATCTTAAATCTCGCCAAAATCGCACAGAACGTTAGGGTGATTTCAAACGTCCTATTTTCCCCAGGCCCTGGTTCTGGATCCGTGTAGCATAGCGTAACCAAGAAATCAGAAGCGGGCCGGATGACCGAGGCTAGGAAATCATCTGCCGGACAATATGACTTGTTTGTGTGTGTTAAGCTATAGAATACTTGCCTGACCACAGCATTATGTGATTTATGGCTACAGACTCCAACACAACTTGTCCCATCTAAGGTACATCTTCACTTATTTCTAGACAAACCTATTAAGGTATATGTATAATAAACAAACAAGAGGCCCAAGAGGGCCTGTGGATGCTCTACTGGCTAACATGGCTCTTATAACATCAATGAAGTGAGTGAAAGCTAAATCAAGGGCCATAACTAAAGAATCTGTTAAAATTCGGTAAAGATCAGATGAAAAATGAAGGCCCTACTGTATTAACGAGGCAAAATATAGCATTTTTAACTAAATCAAGAGCCATAACTCCTCTGTTACTAGTCCGATATGGCTGGTTTTCGAACTTGTCCGAGCTTTCAATGACATTAACAATCTGATAAAGTTTGGTAAAGATCGGATGAAGTCCCTATCGTCTTAACGAGGCAAAATATAGCATTTTTAACTAAATCAAGGGCCATAACTCCGCTGTTACTGGTCCGATATGGCTGGTTTTCGAACTTGTCCGAGCTTTCAACGACATTAACAATCTGATAAAGTTTGGTAAAGATCGGATGAACAATGAAGCCCCTATTGTCTTAACGAGGCAAAATATAGCATTTTTAACTAAATCAAGGTCCATAACTCCGCTGTTACTATTCCGATATGGCTGGTTTTCGAACTTGTCCGAGCTTTCATCGATATTAACAATCTGATAAAGTTTGGTAAAGATCGGATGAACAATGAAGCCCGTATCGTCTTAACAAGGCAAAATATAGCATTTTTAAATAAATCAAGGGCCATAACTCCGCTGTTACTAGTCTGATATGGCTGGTTTTCGAACTTGTCCGAGCTTTTATTGATATTAACAATGTGGTAAAGTTTGGTAAAGATAGGATGAAAAATGAAGGCCCTATCGTCTTAACAAGGCAAAATATAGCATTTTTAACTAAATCAAGGGCCATAACTCCGCTGTTACTTGGGCGATCTGGCTGGTTTTCGAACTCATCCGAGCTTTCATTGATATAAACAACCTGTTAAAGTTTGGTTAAGATTGGATTAAAAATGAAGGCCCTATCGTCTTAACGAGACAAAAGTTAACAACAGACGACGGACGACGGACGGACGACGGACAACTCGGCATCCCATAAGCTCTGCTGGCCTTCGGCCAGTAGAGCTAAAAATGAAACAAGTTTTAAAACCCACTAACTATTATTATCCATAAAGCAACAAAAGACATACCTGTTTAGCAATGGATTTACTGTCAACTTTATTGTATATTTTCCTCATCTTGGCGATGGTCAACTGTGACAAGGCATGTGCATGCACACCAAACACCAACTTCTCCTCGGCAATGAATGGTCCCTGCATGTCTTTGTCCTCTGTAAATGTAGTGTCATTACCAGCAATGTGTAATCATTATTTCTTTAACACCCAAGGTTAACTTTAACACCCAAGGTTAACTATGAAGTTTCCTGGTACTGGATACCAAACACAAAATTAATTTTCTCTGCACTCTGTAAATGTTATGTTTATCATAAACGCATGGTATTAATATGAATTGAATTGAATTGGGTTTTACGGTGTACCAACACGAGAAAGGTTATATGGTGCCAAATATGGTTGAACATCCCAGGCTCATCCTCCATTTACATCTAGATAAAAATATGGAGAATGAGCCTTCTAACCTGCACAACTGCAAAGTTGCTGCCAATTCTATAGACACTCCATTTACGATGGAGCTGCGTAGATGGTTGGTAGGTTGAATGGTGTTTCACATCATTTTCAGCCCATTTTAGGCTAAACACGACAATCAATTTTTTCATGGTGGAGCAGACCACCCCCTTTTCCTGGATAGAACCAGTACTGTATACATCCCCCCAACCGTAAGAATCAACACTTTCCCACAAGTCGAACTCCCAGTGGGATCTGAACCTGCAGCAGTGAGAGGCGAACAGGTTTCAAACAGTCTTCACTATCCTGGCCACGGAAGCACATAGAAGGACATTTCCACCCCTATCTTACCTTAAACTCCATACTGTATTGTTATGTAAAAATCTTTCTGTGACATCTGTACACAGAATGTTTTAAAACTATTTCAATAAATTTAGATATGAGCCCAATTGACGAAACAAGGAAATCAAGTAAATTACAAACCGAGGTACGGTGCCTGGAAGCTGCCAATGTATGTTGGTCCGAGGATGTATATATTCTTCACTGTGTTAGATGAGATCACATCTTCCATCAGATGACAAGGTCCCTGTCTCCAAGTGAGGCGAGATTGTCGTCGTAGCTGTGGTGGCGTACCGATGTACGCGAACACTGAGGTAAATGCTGTCGGACTTGCTGACCCTCCAACTCCAAGGTTGGGGGAAATGTAGTGAAGCTGGCAATGAAAGATATTAATGAGCTTACTGACTTCTAGCAAAACATATAAAATGCAGGATTTCCATAATAGGCGGTCAATATGTAGAAATATAAACAAACTAGTCTACTTCAATAAACAAAATAAAATCAAGGAAATCTACCTTGTTTGTGTTTATGTGTTCTCCATCAAGGAAAAGACTGACACTGCTGTTCTTCATGATTCCTGCACGATTGAAGATCAACACCAAGTGGTGCCACTGTCCTTCTTGCTCGAAGTCGCTGTGCCAGAACCTCACCAGGTTGTCGTTCAGCTTAGGCTCACCTAGGTCGTCTGAAGGGGCTAATAACAAACAATTAATCTGGAGGGGCTGATAACAAACATTTAATGTGGAGGGGCAGATGAACAATTAATCTCAAGGGGCAGATAACAAACAATTTATCTGGAGGGGCTTGTAACAAATACATTTTACAGCCTGGGGTCACCAAAGTTGTTTGGAGGGGCTGATAACAGACAATAACCAGTTATTCCAGCCAGGTAATTGCCCCATATGTGAAATCCATCTGTGCTACATGACAGTATACAGTAAATCCATCTGTGCTACATTACAGTATACAGGAAATCCATCTGTGCTACATTTACAGTATACAGGAAATCCATCTGTGCTACAGTGCTACATTACAGTATACAGGAAATCCATCTGTGCTATATTATATACAGGAAATCCATCTGTGCTACATTACAGTATACGGGATAGTACTGTGGGTAAAAATGTCAATATCAGAAAAATGTCAGAAATGTATACTTATTTCTTGAATTGTACCCTGTTGACTTTTTTTAAGATGATTATATTCTTTTTAAATTCAGGTAAAACATGTATTCTTCATAGATCCAAAATACAGATCATATGCTACGTGCACCGTTGCCGGTCAATCATTTTACAGGGAGAGAGAATGGATAACAAACAGATTTCAAAAAATCAAATTATCTTTTAACCAATTAACTATACTAACCTGTACCAGGCATGAGTGTTTCCTGTGTACAAACATACAATGACTTGTCCCTCGGGGACAGGGTGATACTCAGACATATGAGGTTCTCTTCTCGTCCCTGCAGGTTACGCACTATGGTGAACAGGCGCACGGGGTGGGGATCCACATTCATCAGACTGAACTTGTCTACACAGAACCATGTAGAGAAAGTGAGACCTGCCTGCGGTGGGAACACTCGCTCTCCTGGAATTACATGTGAAACATATTTTAATTTCATTAACCAGCATAACTTTTGATAAAGACTATAGACATGCTCAGTAACAGATTTTACTAATCAAGACTCAGTTTATATAGCACAAGAAGATCAAGTTCCTGTGAGACACATATGTATAATACATAAACCATGCTTCTAGATTCGTCCCAATGAAATTAACAAAATATTTAACAAACAATGTATGGTGCCGAGGTCCATATGCACGTTTATGGACTGCTTAGTCCATAAACTGCATATGGATCGATGCACCATACATTATTTGTTATATTATACCGACTCTGACCAACAAATTAAAAATTACCTTTTATGTTTTGTTTAAATTTGACGTCGTTTTTTCACGTCCGAAATTATAGTTCTCGGACCGGGGCCAGTCAATATCCAAGTTTATGGACCGGATGACGTCACATTAAACAAAGAGTGGAATATGCAAATGAGGTATAATATGTGGAATTAAACTACGTAAGGTTTACTTATCTTAAAGGGATGTATGCCAATCTTGATTTTTTAATGTTTATCTACATAATTTGCATTTGTTCAATCATTAATATTAATTATAAGAATAGTATGAAACAAATTTGTTCTGCATATTATTAAATGATGATTACAATAATATATTTAAAGCTGTTGCAGAATACCTAAGACAAACTGAAACTCAATTTTTTTATTTTAATTACATGCAAACAGGTTTAAAGTCAAAAAGATACTGGATATTGAGTAAATCGAGACGCTAATTTAAATCCTTGATAAAAACTTCAAGATTGCCGTGTGCCCTTTAAAAGTGAATAGTCATGCTGTTTAGAATTACAGTAAATATTAGTTACTGGGTTTGTTACAGAGCCCCTACAGAAATATGTGGGGTTAGTAAGAATTATACTGAGCACCTTTTTTAAGGCAAACACCAATATTTAACCGTTTTAATGGAGCAACATTGTCATTGAGACGTTCGTGCAATTGACGCCACAACGTTGACATCACAACTGTTTAAATAACATTATTAATTTACTTATTACGTTTGTTATTAACGCCTTAAAGAACTATTTGCAAATGATTTAAACTCTGAATCAGAATTGTAGTCCATATGGATTTAGAGACCCTCTATGAAATCTACTGACCCACTATAGAATAATACAGGGTCAACATGTGACCGCTCTAATCCAATGAAATACATAGGATTTTGGGAGAGGTGCAATAATGTCCTTTAAGATGTAGGTAGAATAGTAATGCTATTACTCGAGACTGTAGACACATACTTTTATGATAACGAACCTGTGCCTATCCCTCCAATGACTGTTTGATCTGACACGCCCACCACTCCACTAACAACAGAGGGTGTGGGTGGCCCCTGGGGTGCTATACTGGGCAAGTATAGACACCCAAACCCTTCAGCATTCAAGTTAAACTCAACAAAGGCAGGAGTCACACTGGACCCATGCATTCTGGCATCTTTGGGAGTGGTCATCGACACGAGGCATTTTACTCTAGTTAGAGGTACTGGACAACCCGTGGTTTTGAGTTTCTTCTCGACTTCGTAAGGTGTTCTCTTCTCTTCTACACTAGAATGTCGGGACAGAGGCCAACTTTTTTGGAGATTTTTGGAGTGTTCGATGTCCTCGTCTATGGGTCTACAGTTGAGTGGTGACCCCAGCCTCATGAAATCTCTGTAAGCGGATGGACTCATTTTCAAACTGATCAATGTGCATATATCACAGAAAAGGTCAAGAAATAAACAGAATTGAATGAACTGAATTGGATTTTATAGTCACACCAACAGATAAGGTCATACTTTCCAGCTTTTGTTGGTGGAGGAAGACCCCAGGTTACTCCCAATGGCAATTTTCGTGCTATGGGCGGACACCTGGGTAGAATCAACGACGCACCACAAGCCAGCTGGATAGCTTCCTCACATAAAGATTCATGGTCCCACAGCGGTGAGGGACAAGTGATTTTAAGTCAGAGACTCCACGCGGCCATGGATGCCTCAAAAATAAATGGAAATTTGAACTTAAAACATTTTATAGTGATTATTAATCCTAACTGATGCATAATTCCACAAATGCACAAGAAGTACACTTACCCTTGAACCGGCATTAAACTGTATTATTCTGGTACAAGCACAATTACATAATTCAGCACATACATTAAAAATGTTATCACGGAAAAGAACTCGTCAGAAGAGGGTGGTCTGAAATGTCCAAGCCATTAAAATAAACATTAACTGTTTGTACTAAAGGCTTTCCATGAAGGAGCTACTGCAATGTTTAGACACATATTACACTTTTTACATGCATCTTTTTTGGTTTGGTTGTTTGGTGTTTTACATCATTTTTCAGCACACTGTAGGCTACGTATGATGGTCGATTTTTTAGTGGTGAAGGAAGACTACCCATTTGTTCCTAGGTAGAACCGTACTGTACACCTCCCGTCATCCGTAAGAATCAACACCTTCTCACAAGTTGAGCTCCCACTGGGATTCGAACCAGCAGCAGTGAGAGGCGAGAAGGTTTCAAACACAGCATAATTACTCTCTCGACAAAATAAATATAAATCCATACGTGAATATAGATCTGTGACTAAGTGACATGTCTATGATTATACCTGAGATCTCTAGGAGTCAGTGACTGTGATGCTAGTCTCTCAAATATATACTGTAACGATGGATGTAGTGGATGAGACTCGTCAGCCAGCGATATATTCCCGTGACTCAACAACTCATGTGGGAACCCTGCATCACACATCACCTGTTGATTGTGCTCCTTCCGTAACAAAGACTTTAATATTTCCGCCACATATACTTTCAGATCTCTAGTAAGTGTTTCATTGTCACTACTCAATGCCGGCAGGAGATGGAACACAGACATGACAGCGCCTGCGTGGATGATGTGATCGGGTTGATGGATGTGGACAGGCAGGGACAGGCTGCCTGTGCTGGCCCTGTTGGGTTTAGGGGACGACTGCGGGGAGTTGCTTGCCTCTTGGATCATGGTGTTACGTTTGGTTGACGGCGATTCGGATTTTGTCTGGGATGATATGACATATGGTCTGAAATAATGTATTTTAGATTATAACATCAATATTTGTGCTTGACATTTTTGTTCCTCTACATATGATTTTGTAAGTATAACCTTATAATTAGGAGTTAAAATGAAAAAGCCCATATCGCTTTCAACTTATCATACTTTACGCTGCCAACTTCAAAATTTGCCAAATTTTCCAGATGGCAGTCGTCTGTCAGCCTGTATTTAAACAAAGTGTTTTACTCAAAATACAGCAGTATTAATAAGGAACATATGGCAATTTAATAATTTTTTCTAACAATTATGGCTCTTCAAAAATTGTTTGCATGTTTATTAAACTGTTTTTGTTAAGAATAATACTAAAATACAAGGTACCTGTCAAATGTATCGAGAGCCATATCATAGAGGTACCGGACCATCTGACACGCTGATAAAAGTAAAACTGGTACGCTGTCTTTTAATCTGCAAAATAAAAAAGAATATCACTGTATTATACTGGTAAAATATTAATTTACTTCAAGTAGTCATAAAACACAAATTATATTAAGAATATAAGAAGTGCTCTTTAGCAACAAATTATTAGAAAGTTCTAAATATTAAACGAACACTAGCTGCATACATATAATGGGCGGTTTTTCCTTTATAAACAGAGGCCGATATCAGACTTCTTTTTTCCCCCTCTTTGGCTGAGAAAACTCTCCTAAAAAAATTTAAAATCTTTCTTTTTTTGCTTAACATTATTTCCCCTCTCTAGCTATTTTAAACATTATGTTTGGGATACATTTATAGAATGTACCTCTTTTGCATATTTGCACACCAAAATCTTCAATTTCTGCCTTATACTCTATTTTCCTACATATAAATCTCAAAAATGCATTATTTTTTCCCCTTTGAATCGAAAATCATGCTTTTTTTCCCCCTATTGAAGAGCCTGGGCCTCTTCCCCTATTTGCAAAAAAAAACATTGATATATATAGTAAGTTTTATGAAAACGCACGAGTTATGCTCTGGAAACCCAAACAGTGTGACTGACAAACTGATTGTTGGACCGTCCTCATTTGTATATCCACCCTGCCCAATCACAGGGATAATAATTATCTCTTATAAACTGTAACACAAGTTTCTGTCATACTGAAAAGGTCCTTAAAACTAAGTAAAACCTTCAGATTGTGAAAAAGTTTACCTAGTTTCTTTGCCATGTTGGAAGAAGTCCTCAAACAGAGTATACCCTTCAGAATGTGAGACACTGTCGTCCACACCCGAGATATCCAGGGTGTTGGAGAAACAGCCCAGTAACCTCACTGCCTCTGTAAGACTGTCATACCGCACCTACAATACATACATAATATTCAATCAGTAAATAGATTATGCTTATTTTATAACTATTCTACCACATACAATGGCTTCTGGAAGTGTAATAAAGCCAGTACATTAATACAATAATACACCTGTGGGCTAACATTATAAGAATCTTTCATGGGTATCCGGTTCCGATTGAAACTCTTATACCGAGGGTTGGAATTCCCTATCTGAACGTATACTCACGATAGATTATTTTCCTTGTGCGCGCATGAATTTGATCTCGACCCTAGGGTGAAATGATGGATATCCTTTTCTGGTATACAAGAATATAAGGATCAGTCATGGGTATCCGGTGAAGATTGGAAATTCCAACCAGATGTTATTAATGTTTATATCAGAACTGAGGCTCTGCCAAGGTTACGATTAAAACAGTTATACCAAGGGTTGGAATTGCCTATCTGAACCGAATACCCATGATTGTTTCTTTTTCTTGCATATGATTGACATTCTGCGCATTGACATCGCCAACTACTAACAATTTGCATGTTTATTTACACAATGACATCATGCAACTGTCATTGTTGATATCAGCACGTGACTTTTATCTTCCCCTATGTGTAAGATCAGGCTTTCCAGCACCCATGTAAAATGCGGATAACCTTATCCGACATGCAAGAAAACCTCAATGATGTCACGGTAGGTACACTTTTTGATGTTACGTGACATTATGAGTTATATAATAAATAGTCTAACATTTATGCTAATTTTAATATTATTGAATTAGTTTGACTTATTGGCAAATATTATGAATACGATGTTCAGCATACCATCTTTGCCAACTCATTAAATAAATTCAATAATAAGTAAGTACCCATGTACGATCGCCTGTTTATATGCTCTACCTAAAAAATAGTTCATTTAAGGCCACAAAAAATTAATTACCTGGTTCTCAGGCCACTTTTTCTGAGAAGAGATGCGGGCGGGCGCATTTTGTTTTACAATTTTACAGTGGTCAACAGACACGCGGGCGAATTTGTTTTTATCCAAACTTTTAATTCCAATACATTTATTGATGCAAAATATCTCGAAATACATGTGCAATAACCAGTTGGATCAGCTCATCTCTATTGTCGATCATTACCTTATCATTTCTTCCCGACTTTATATGCTTCTTTCTATCACAATAAGTCCGTTTGTATTAGATCACGTATGAACTTCAATCGACTCGATGACACCGTCATTATTGCATGCTGTTGTGAGACTTTGTCGATTAGACGCTTGAATAAATAGCCTGTTCTGTAGCACCTACTAGTTCCAAGCGTCTCAAGCGGCTGACTCTCCTAGATTGGTACCCGTACGACTGCAACACTCACAAGCTAGCGAGCAGAGCAGCAGATAGTCGGCCGCGCAACAGTCTACCCACAAGGGGATTCCCCTGTGGTAGATGCATGTAAAAACCGGAACTAACTTGGATGCGAAACTTTTTTTTCGAAATTTCGGTAGCCATTTCCAATTTTTATTTTATTACTTTTGAGATAAAATCGGCAATGCGGCACCAAAAAAAGACATGCGGGCGGGCCTGAGAACCAGGTAATTAATTTTTTATGGCCCAAGTTATTTAAGATCAATAAGGGTGCTTATAAACACGCAGGTGTATTTGTTGTACATTTGTTGCAGCAAGCGACGCTACAGACAGACACACAGGTATGTTTAATGTTTTACACCCTTCATAATAAACGATGGTGTGGATACAGAGAATTTTATGAACAGAACCTTAAAGCTTAATATTGATTTTTTTAAGGAACTAGTACTGTGAAGCGTAGTATTTAATTATTTAATATGGAAATAAGCCAGTAAAATTCCGCTAATGAACACAGAGCTGTAGATATAATTTTACATGTTTACAAGATAAATACTTACATCTGAGGCAAAGAACTTTGCATTAGCAGGTTCATATCTCATGGCCACGGTCAGGGTGCTGAATACTGTCTTCAGCATCATCAAAACCTCCTGGCGACCAACTGTAAATTCAATACAATACAAGTATGTTCATCACATAAAATGGCTTTAGGAAGTGTACTTAAGCCGTGACATTAACCCTTAGCCCGCTATGAATGTATAATGGACTGTCCTTTCTTTAAATTTAGACCATTCCAATTATGTAAACCCTGATTTGGGTTTACACTGGCTGCTAAGACTGATGTTGTCGCCCGTAGCAGGCTAAGAGTTAATGTCATAATGGACCATTGTTATAATATAGTTCTCAAAATGGCTCCTTCCATTTTTTTTAATAGAACCTTCAACTGGTCACATCTCCTTTGTTTATCATCCAATTTTGATAATTAGTTCTCCCTTTTCCAAGTTTTTCAAAACTCTAAATAATAAAGCATGTTAGAATATATGTCTACATCCCCTATTAAGCATTCAACATATGAAATTTTAACTATGAATTAACTGCATATAATTACACTACATCAAGACAAATACAGAACAACTGGTTGATTCTAACAAATGGCAGGATGAAAACAGTACTAGTTATACCCAGGAAAAATGGGGTGGTCTGCATCTACCACAAACAAATCAACCATCATATATGGCCTAACACGTGCTAAAAATCAAGTAAAACACCATTTTAATAAATAAACCAACCTTTATCCCATGGAGATTTAGGTGGATCAGCGAGACAACCTTCCATTGACACTAGCACAGACATGACGTACACAAACCCACCAACCTTCCTGAACACTGTACGTGTACGGTGACTCTCCTTCAACACGCTCAGTAATGACTGAAGTATATGAGAAATGCAATAATAGTGCTTTTGTCTGCTACAAAGTAAAATTATAAATATATTACAGTTTACAACTTGTAAACTTATATAACAAAACTTAAACATGGGGTATGCAAACCCACCATATTGCTTTATATTTTATAACATGAGAACAGAGGCTTTATTTTTCATCTTCAAATAATTAAATGAATTCAACAAAAAAAAAGTGAATTGCTAATTTCATTTTGAAATATAAACTGATTTCTAGTGATGGGTAATCATTTCCAGTCACAATTGATTATTGGATACAAGCAAAAAGCATTTACCAATTAGACATTGGTTATAATTGGATGATACAATGTCTTGTTTTAGGTCTTTATGATGATAACATCATACTATACTAGATTTTCATTTTGCAAAGTAAAATGCATTGCATCCCTTAATGCAGTAAATTATGTCTTCAAAATGAACAGGTAGGATTACTAGACAATAGAGCGCTAGATACTCACATAATGTTATTTCTCTATTAACACTGAATGTTTCAAATTATAAATAAACGTTGTTCCCGACAATCAGTTATGGTCATATACAATCGATTATCGCCGACTGAGAGGCAAACCAATCAAATTTTTATTATAATCAAGCGGCCAATCACTACCGATTTTCCCCTAATATTATCTTAAATAATTTATATACTACATCTGTATTCTTACCTGTCCTCCCCCTTACCACCACCACCGTTGGTCCCTAGCCCCTCACCCCAAAATCCCCACCCCACCCCCAATTTTTTACCTTCAGTATGCTTGTTTTTAGTTCAAGGTTTGTTATCTCTGCAGTGTGCATCAAGCCTAGCAACGTGCCCATGTCATCGTCCCCACCCGGTGACAAAACAAGCTGCTGGACGATATTGAGGGCGTACTGACGACATTCCACGTACGGCACCATGTTGTGGGCACACCTAGCACCACCACACTCGCGGAAAACACCTGAATGGGAAACATGATAAGTGAAAATAGGCTTATTAGCAACATTAAACTGTGCATTCACAAAAAAAACTGCACAGAAAACACTATAAATACACTTCCATGGATGATAAATATCATAATTCCAACCAAACCACGCTCATGAAAAACACCTGGATCTTGAAAGAAAAACATATGCATGCTAGTTTACAAAATGAAAAAGACAGATAAAAATAGTTCCCGTCTTTTCCTTTGATCTACTGAAATATAATTTTTTAAGAATATACATCACATGCATGCATATCACATATGCTAAAAATCTATAACCTGTAAAACTGTTTTATTGCCGTTAAATCAAATAGTGCACAAAGTGACACATGGCCAGTGGGCCGCTTGCTATTTATTTACTGCTAAATTAATCAACCATAATGGCAATGCACTCCTTAAAAGCTCAGCTATTTAGGTGATGTGTGTGTCGAGCAGCTCGGTTTCCACTTCTCCTTAGCAAACAGAACCAAGTTCATTTCTACTAAATATTATTAACATAAAAGGGATGATTTTTTTAGATAAAAAAACAGTTAAAGAAGAATTACTGTAACCACTGTTTGACTTTGAACTATGACATTTGCATAATCCAAGCGTTCCGTTACCAGTGTGGTGGCACATTGTCAAGTCAATCGATTTAACATCAGAAAATAAATATATTTTATTAATTACGGTAACCATTGTTGAGTGCTTACTGGAATTCTGGGTACTGTTACTGACCAACGAAGCCAGCGTATCCATGACGAGGAAGCCCAAATCTCGCTGCTCCTTAGTCATTCTCGTGGTATCTGAAATGGACACTGTAAACATGTATAGATCTTAACAGCTGAATGACTGAACAGTATCACTTATACAAACATACAAATCTGAAGTGCTGAAACTGATGTAAAACACCATTCAAACATACAAATCTGACATTCAAATGAGGCCAACAGAATAAATGTTACATAAAAGAAAGTATATGTTCATATGAACATATTAATTTCCTTCAAGCATGCATGGTTTCTTTCTGATGACTCTGCTTGACTAGACCATGACTTATGCACTGTTACAAGATGCTTCTATTCACCAAATTAGGTAAATATTATTTTTTTTTAGCAATTATATCAATGCATACCCCCTTTTATGGCTTCCATTTTTACGTTGGCCAAGTGTGATTTTAACATTTTTACATTGGTACTGTGTCACCTGACCATATCATGATTATATTTGTACTGTGTAATTTTATCATTTTTACAATGGTACTGTCATCTGACCACATCATTTTTACATTCAATTTGGTACTTTGTCACCTGACCACATCATTTTTACATTGGTACTGCGTCATTTAACAGTTTCAAATTGGTACTGTTTTAATTCAGCCATTTTACATTGGTTTACAAAGATATCATTGTTCACATTGTCACAATTTGTTCCAGTATGTGTTTGCCATAGTCTGACTGAACCACTGCAGTAAGTCTTTATTATAAATTATATATGTGACACCCACCTCCATCGGCCTGGGGGTCCTTCAACATGGCAGCAAACCTGTGTAAACACGTGACCAGCACCTCCAACATGCCCACCTCGCGGTACACGTCCTTGAACACTACGTGAAACTGCAGAATCTTCTGTATGGATTTTATACACAGGATACTGTTGGACACACAACTGTAATATACAGGCAAATGCTCGTACAATGTTTGTAAGTTTGTATAGAAAATATACAGGAAGATAAACATATTACAGTTTCAGACCTATTTTTTTTTAAACATTTAGGAACCAAATAGCCAGTGGCAGATCAGATGTACAACTATGCCCTAAAATTATATAATATAAATTAATAATATGCTTTTTTCTATACGTAGAACTGGAAGGGTGTTCCACAAAACACTTGTGTCGCCTGCCGTATGCTTATTTCAGCATTAACTAACTATAAAATTCATGAATTATGGAGCAATTTTTTTTTTAATGTGTTAAAGTTTATGAAAAGGGGTAGACATCTGCATTGGCTAATTGATAAGAAAGAACTGTATAACAGGTCAATATTTTGCAAAGTTACGAGCTAGCTTAGGTTGCAGGTTCAAGTTTTATGAAAAGGGGGCGCAACTCTGCCAAAATGAAAGTCGCGAGTATTGGACAGGTGTAACGACATTCCTTCAGTTAAGATTAATATGTGTGTGGTTTCATGAACATAGGTCAAATCATTTTCAAGTTATAGCCAGTTATGAGCTTAGTTAGGCTGCAGGTTAAATTTTATGAAATGGGGCATAACTCTGCTGAAATGAAAGTCAGAGTTACTGGTCATGGGTAACACTATTCTGTGTGGTAAGATGAATATGTGTGTGAAGTTTCATGAACACAGGTCAAATATTTCTTAAGTTATGGCTTGTTATGAGTCTGATTAGGTTGCAGGTTAAAGTCAAAATGAAAGTCAAGAGTTATTGGTCATGTGTAACAGCATTCCTTGGGTTAATTAAGATGAAGATTTGTGTGAAAGTTCATGAACATATGTCAAATACTTTTCAAATTATGGCCAAGAGGTTAGGTTGCAGGTTAAAGTGTGACCGATGACAGATGACGACGGACGACGATAGACGACGGACAAAGTGATCCCTAAGTGTCTGCCATGCTACGCAGGCAACACAAAAACACTGGCAAGATCCCGCTATTATTGAAAGAGTGACTCCCTTTTTAAACCAAAACACAGGAATTTTGCCTGAACTTAGTCATGGATAGAAATTTATTCAAGAAATTCTGTTGTTGGGCAGTTAGCTGTGTGAAGGTTTAGCCTCCTCATGATTTTGACATGTTTGAACGCGAAATTTAATGACTTAAATGTCATTACAAACAAGGAGAGTAATAATTCAAAGTGAACTCCCAACTAGTGTATAATCCTGACTGCCAACATTTTAAATTAATGAACATTTCTTGATCATTTCTAAGAAGTAGACAATCTATACATACTGCTGTGTCTTGAGGAGTAAACTAAGGGTGATGAGTTCTTTACATGGAACAAAGTTCAGGTTGAACACAATGAATTCCAGCAGTTCAAAAAACTTCTCCTGAAAAACAAAATAATTAGATATATATGTTTATCAACACACACAAACATGAATAAGAAAACAAAAAATGACCCATTAATAATAATCTCATTTAGATAAAAAAATAAAAAAGACAATTACCCATTTTAATTTATCTTTTACACAAGCGCAACTATAAACCTTCTTTCTACATCACCTTGTACGTGCCCTGCTGTATAACTCCATTCATATAATGTAGTAATGCTATGCAGGTGCCATGGCCATTCTTTGTAAACAAGCTGGGCTTTATATACTAAATGTAAACACCAACAAGCATGCTTCTTTCTGTCATGTTTTGTTTCTCAAGGGGCCAGGCTGCCCCGGTGGATACCGACACCTGAGGTTACGGGTTCAAGTCTCAATGGCACCACTTGGTTCTTCAGTATGTACTTCTTCAGTATGTACTTCTTCAGTATGTACTTTGGCAAGACACTTCCCTTAGCCTTGGCTATCAGATGGGAATGTAGCCCCATGAATCAAACTCTAATTTCCGCACACACTAAAGTACCACAGGCATCTATTCAATAGTAAAGAGTAATGCAATGTTCCCAGATTCCTATGTACCCTTCCTACCTCTCTGAGACTGATGGAAAATGGGTAATGAGACGATAAAACAACAATTTATTCTTCTTTCTCTCAAAATTCCCCATTTTATTTCAAAAGACAGCAGTAACCATTACTCTGTCATCCTACCTGTACATCTGTAGATTTCTGGTGTATTCTCTCGGCAAACTGTGACAGTGTGTGTTGGGGCTCCAGTATGAAGTAGTTGGCATTGTCCTGGTGATAGATACTGCTCATCACATCCAGGATAGTGTTACCAAGGGGACTGGACTGGGCCTGAAGAAGGATTGTAGCATTAATGAAATAGAAATAATCATACTAATTCCCAAAAACTTGATCATCGCTGCTCGAATCTGAGAAACAATATGTATAAAAGTGTGCTTTTAAGACTGAACTTGGCCATAAGTCTGATTACAGCTATCAAATGTTTTCATACTGATTTTAAAAGTCTGAAATAGCAACAAAATACGCACAAGACTTCCTCCTATCTTCCTCCTTACTGCTGTAGTCTGAGAATCAGTGAAAACCTCAAGCAGTTACAAATATTAATCTAAAACAATGAGCTATAAAAAGTGTGTTATCAGTCAGACTAACTGTCTGGTATTGTGAAAATGTATGTATAAGGCTGTACTATTAAGATACAAGAGTGATATTAGTTTGGTAACACACATTAAGTAGTGATTGAGAAACAGAGTTAAACATTTTGCCTAATTTGCTTCATCATCACGTAAGTTTCAAATGTTCAGGTAAATAATATCACTTATGCGCCTTGACCTTTGACCTAGTCAAGGTTTTGACATAGTCACCTTGACCTTTGACATAGTCACCTTGACCTTTGACAGTCCCCTTGAACTTTGACATAGTATTGATTTATTTACTACTATGACCTCTGACTGACCTTTAAGAAGACATTTTGTAGAACCTGGAAAGCCTGGATGTTCCTGACACTGACACCTGAAACATACATAATACACTTATGAAGAAATTAGTTTTTACAGAATATGACCAATCTAGGAAGACCACCATATCTGCTAGAAGCTATGGCCACTCAAGACAGGTGGACACCTTAACGGGCCAGTTACTTCTATATCAAGAGTTAAACACAATACTGCTGTATCTTCTTCTTTATTTATATGCAGTTACAACAAAGTTGCATTCAACCATCAAAATGCAAACAGCAGCAGGTACAAACCTACATCGCTAGTCCAGACCCTAGTGTGCCCTAATGGGCTTGGGCACTATAAATTTTAGATCTACACATGCAACGTACAACTTGACAATAAATATATAGAGTTCTAGATGATCTGGACTGCGTATTATGAAACAACTTACGACCATTTTGATTTTAATTAAATTTCTTAAATGCTTCACTATTAATAAAACTTTTTCAAATAAGCATGATTTCATTTCATTTTCTTAAACAGGTGATATTTCTGCACCACATGCACACATAATTAACACTTATCGTAAGACGTTTAATAAAACAGGGCCCTAATCTATGCGAGAGATAGAATCAGCTGTTGGATCAAAATATTCTCAAGCCAAGAGAATATCATAGTTAAAAAGGAAAATGAATCATACAGAGAATCATTTGCATTAATAGTGTGTAACAAAGAAATCTAATATATTTTTATTTATCAAGTTATAAATTTCAAAATTATTAAATTCACAATAGAACATTCTAAGCTTCCCAAATATCATATGTTTTATAACATATATATGGCAATATCAATTGATCTTATATGCACAATTAATGCTAATTTATGCGTATTATATATACATTTTCAATGTTTGTATCATCAATACAACTTGTCTTCATTTTTTTCTACAATATTTTTGAAAAGCTTAGAGTTCTTTTTAAGTTTAATGTATAAGACTTAGAGATATATAAATTATGAAATAAAAAACATTTAATTTTTTCACATTCTCTTATACAGATAAGCTTCTCTGGGAACCATGTCATTATTTATCCAGGATGGAAACAATATGATGCCATTTGTTACTCTGATGGATGTTAAATGACCAAGTTATTCAATTTCTTTATATTTTGGGAGATGTTTCTTTGAAGTAAGAATACAGTGGCAAAGATGCCTTTAATATGTTTTATGTCTCCTAAACAGAGGGATTACAGTTTTTGAATATTTAGAACAATATCAAGAAGATCAATATTGGACTCATCTGGGGCCTGGAGAAAAACTTGTTTTTTAAACAAACATAACGAAATATATAAGATATGTTGGTATCCAATTTAAATGTCAACAACAGGGATTGCAATTTAAAGTCTTCTGAAAAATAATGAGGACTTTAGTTACCCTAAAGCTAAGATAAATCACAGAAGCAAAAGCAATTATTGATATTGAAAGCCATATAACTAGAATTATTCTTGATTTTTTTTTCTTCAAAAAATAATATTCAGTGTGATATGATTATTAAGAAAGGTACAGCTTAGCTTTGGTTAGGTGTGCCTGTGAAAGTAGTCTGTTGTAAAGGTGACCAAATAGAGGAAGTAAAATGTCAGTAAAGAAAGCACATTTACAAATCAATAGCATTATTTATTTACTATGTTACATTGCTAAGTGTTTTAGATATGCTTCCAGACACACACTGAGGCTACAACAGAAGCTGGCTTCACACCCCACTCCTACTTGTGATTTGTTTGTTGGGTGTTTAACAACATTTTTCAGCACATTTTAGGCTATATATCACAGTCGATTTCTTGTGGTGGTTCCAGACCACCCACTTATACCTGGGTAGAACCAGTACCGATACCTTCCGCCATCCGTAAGAATCAACACTTTCTCATTTACAAGCTAAGCTCCCAGTGAGATTTAAACCCGCAGCAGTCAGAGGCGAGAAGGTTAACAATGCAACATAGTTAACTCCTCGACCACAGAAACGCTTATACTATTGAACAGATCCTCTGGTCCTACTTGAGCTGACACAGTCGATGCCTGATGTGAGGAAGGTGAGCAACAAGGAATAGCAACAAGAAATGTCACTGTGACAAATGCTCCCGAAGTGGTTTTGACCTTTGACCTCTAAGTGTGACCTTGACCTTGGAGCCACGGACCTGAATTTTGCGTGCGACATGTCGTCTTGTTGTGGTGAGCACTTGTGTCAAGTTATTTGAAAATCCGTCCAGGAATGTCAGAGTTATTGACCGGACACGAGGACGGACAGACGGTGCGACTACTACATGCCGCCCTTCGGGTGTATAAAAACATAGTTTAAGAAGAAAGAATCTCGATAAGACAATAGCACATATTAGACATATGATCTAACAAAAGAAACATCATATGTGATATATATTAGAGACAATCCATATTCATTTTCCAGCAATTGGTTACATCTCTCCTAAGGTATAAAATCCCCAGAATGAGATGCTAATAAGCAATATTCTCTGTTTTGACCACCAATGCTGGAGAGACAGAAGTGGGGAATAAGGCACACATTTATTGGAAATTTCAGTTCTAAACTAGAAATGTCGAAAATCAAACTAATGCCCCCGCTAAATGCATAACTTCCTTGACCTTGTGGTCGCAGGTGATCAGAAATATGATGCAATATTTATGATCTTAGTAATCAACATATAAAATATGAAAGTAATTTGTGAACGCATTTTGAGAAAATGAGCAAAAATGACAGATGTACGAACAAACGAATGAACAAGGCCAAATCAGTATAGCCCCTACCAATTATGGCGGGGGCATAATGACAGGCTTAGTTATCTGATAAATATGAAGTATAAGGTACCCCACCACATTACAATTACCTTCCACCATGCCAATCACCCACAAACTAACTATGGTAATGCTTCAACGACACAAATACAGTTCAGAATGTTTAAGCCTCACAACATGTAGCTCACCCTCTAGTCCAGAGGAACAAGTTTTGACCATATTTTGTTTCGTTTTATATAGGCCTTCCTCAATCAGTCTTTGACAGCAGTTAACAAGGAAGTGATAGGAAAAAGTTCATATACACATGGCCAATACCCCAAGTTATTTCTGCTAAACTCAGTTTGGCCAAGACAACTTTAATCCTGATGTATCGGCCTCTGTCAATATTCCAGGTAAAACTAGAACTATCACTGAAGGTGATGTGATGAATACCCCTGCTTAAGTGTTAAGACAAACAAAGGGCCATAATTCTGTAATAAAAAAGGCAATCAACATGGTCATCAGTTGTTACGTGTATATGAAGTTTGGGAACAACCCATTCAAAACTGTTTGAGGAATGCAAGTAATGAAAATGTGTTACGGGACGCGACAAAATGCAACGTGACGTGACCTGACAAAAATGTGTTACGGGACACGACTGGACAGATACAACGTGATTTCTATATAGCCCTTACTTCCCTATGTGATAGCTGGAGTGTAATTAAAAATAGTTCCATCAAAAACTTATTCAACTGAACACTCATATAAAAAAATAAGTGTCTGAAACATTTATGTATAAAACTAATATTTGAAGAAAACCGATGTGTGGCATAATTGTTTTGAATAAAATCTGACAGGGGTGTAGTGCGGCATACTCCTTTACTCTCCGGAGTAACTTGGAAAAATAAAAATAAATAAAAATGCTAAAATGTTAAAATGCAATAAAATCAGAGGGGGTGGAGGAGGTGGTAAGGGTGGAAAATTACTTTTGCGAGCATACAATGTCTATACTCCTGACAAGTATCGCTTGTATGAGCACCATTTTAGTCCAAATATGAAGAAAAATAGGTCACCAAACCCCGCTTCTGATAGGGGACAGCTCCTCCCAGTCCATCCCCCACTTGGCATTTCACACCTCGTAATAGAAGTATATTGAAAATAGGCCATGCTACGCCCCATGGAGTTGAATTTTCCACGGGGTCAAACCGTCTTGGAGATGAAGTAGTCCGAGATCTAAACATCCTGTAACATCCTGTAACATTCTGTAACATCCTATAACATCCCCTGTTACATCCTGTAGCATCCTGTAACATCCCACTACTAACACTGACCCATAAATAAAAATATTTCATTTTTTGATAAGGCATTCTATATCTTTGGTTTGCTTTAATTTTCAATAATTCAAATAAATTATACAGTATACCATACCTCAAAAGATTAGAAAGAAAGCAAAAAACAAGTAAAAAATGCTTTCAAAAAATAAAATCTTATTATTATGTCTTTCAAGCATTATATAACGTATATATTATTAACATATGTAACTGGCATATAACTAGTGTTATGGAGCTCTATTATAGAAGTTTACCACGCCTATATATTTCTGGAACTGAAATGATGAAGATGTACTATGACAAGCTATTAATAAAGTTAATACACAGTTTTAATACCCAATAATGCACATTTTACCACAGCTAATTTATAAACTAGAAGGGTGTTCTATGAAACACCTGTGTCACCTTCCATGTGCTTATTTCAACAAAGACTATCCTCTACAAAGTTTCAAGACACTGATTGCAATCCTTCGTGAATTATGGGGTAGGTTTGTTTTTAATTGTTAAAAGTTTATGGAAAAGGGCATAACTTTGCCTTGGATCAGAGATAAGGTTGCATGATCATTGATCAATATTTTAACATATTATTAGCTAGGTGAGGTTGCAGGTAAATGGTTTATGAAAAGGGGCATAACTCTGCCAAAATGAAAGTCAGAATTTTTGGACATGTCAATGGCCTAAAATAATTGATATGGAAGAACTGTATAAAGTTTTATAACCACAGGTCAAATACTTTTCAAGTTATTGCCTGTTACGAGATTTGTTATGTTGCAAGATTAAGTTTTATGAAAAGGAGCATAACTCTGCCAAAATGAAAGTCAGAGTTATTGGACAATTGTAATGAAATTCCTTGCAGTAAGAGTAAGATGTATGAGAAGTTTCATGAATATAGGTAAAATACTTGTCTAGTTATGACCAAGGTTAAGCAGCAGATTAAAGTGTGACGGACAGACGATGGCGGACGACGGACAAAGTGATCCCCAAATGTCTGCCCTGCTACGCAGGCGACACAATGACCCAATATATACATATTCCATGTAATGCCATTTTGATACTAATCTAAAAACCAGTAACCGTTAATAAACCAAGCAAAGCAAAGCAGATCACCCTATACCCTGCACCAGAAATATAGGAAAAGACCACTCAACTGGAGCTTGGGCTAGCATTCACATGTATAACATCTGTAGGAGGACAAACATAGAAGTTAGATACATTAAAACATTGAGGCACAGAGTACATACAATCAGGACATATCTTTTAAGAATTGTGCGGAACCAAATGTCCCGCCTACGTATATACATTGCTAAGGAAAAATATAAAGAATAGATTTGATTACCTCCACCAGGTCAATGTCTTAAGGGGTATAACTCATGTCAAATTTCACTATCTTATCAATTTATTTCCTTAGACAAGTTAGAGACAGCTAAAACTACTAAAACTGAATGTAAAATCATAATTTAAGGTCTAGGCCATATATGGAATTGCATTATTGTGTTTGATCTGTTATGCCCAAAACACAAGTAATAGTGAATTTTACTTTATTAATAGAATTTTGTGTTTCTGGATTTCAAGAACCTCATTAATCAATGTCAAGTAAAACCTCAATGTGTTCTGAGAATGAGTTTTAACTAACTGGTTTCATTGGTCCAACTTTTATCACTGAAACAATCAGAATGCTTTGTTCATATTTTCATTTGGTTGCTTCTATCATGACAACCTGGTATTATGACATGACAACCTGGTATTATGACATGACATCCTGGTATTATGACATGACAACCTGGTATTATGACATGACAACCTGGTATTATGACATGACAACCTGGTATTATGACATGACATCCTGGTATTATGACATGACAACCTGGTATTATGACATGACAACCTGGTATTATGACATGACAACCTGGTATTATGACATGACATCCTGGTATTATGACATGACAGCCTGGTATTATGACATGACAACCTGGTATTATGACATGACAACCTGGTATTATGGCATGACAACCTGGTATTATGACATGACATCCTGGTATTATGACATCACGTCATGCCATTATGATGCAACTCAGAGTGTTCTGAGAACTGAGCATTTAAACTGCTGTGGGAAACAGATTAAGACTGTTCGTATCTCTCAATGAGTAATGAGTTTCTTGAAACCGAGAATCACAAAATTCTATATAGAATAATTCTAAAATGATTTAATCGACTGTTAACTATGATCCAAGTTTTGCTGATCTAGCACTTATATTTCATGAGAAATGCAGCAAAACACAATGTTTACAAAGTTAAATGACCCATATGATACAAAGTCAAGCAATATACAACAATTGAGCTCAATATACAACAATGACCCATTTTTGGTTGATCTAGTGCATGCATCTCTTAAGATGAAACAGAGATAAATGCAAAACCTTGTCGTAAAATTAGCAATGTTAACGACTGTTAAAGGGACATACGGTAATGTTTTCTTTATTTTGTAAACACCTCCGATGGAAAAGTAACACACGTCTCCACTTTTTCTTTGAAAAAGGCAAGGAAAGATAATAATCCACACACTCATGTGCCTTTCAATAATTAGTGGAGGACAAACTGTAAACTTTAGTATTACATACACACACTATTGCACACACACAAGGTTTGCATAGATTTCGTTTTGCTACTATTCCTTTATTTGAACATTTTTCGGAAAATTATTTTTTTCAGTAACTAGAATATTTATGTTCTGATTGATGGAGAATTCCTTAAATTCCTTTAATAACAGCTGAAGAAAGAAAACTCATAATTATACATATATTTAACCAACTCAGTGAGAATTTGCTTCATACTGCTCTCCATGTTATCCATTGTACTTTGGCAATTTTTTTTTTTTGCTTTTGGCTTAGCTTAGTTCTCTTTAATATGTTATAAGAAATCATAGTAAACCCACCAAAGTTATCACAGTGGGTTACAGCGACCAGTGTTTTGGTAAAAATGACTGTTCAGCAGCCAGACATTGTAAACCCTGATTTACAATGGACGCAAAGGCATTTATAGTCGTGCTTAGCAGATTCAGGGTTAAATACAATATATCAAAATACAAACATGCACATGACATGCAAAGACTGTTACATGTAACAGTCACATTGATTATTTTAGGCCATCCTTTAAAACTACTTTGTTTACCATTTCCCTGTTCAGGATTTCATAAAAGGGGTAATTAGGTAGAAGTAAGTAGGTCGGTGATTTTTTTCTTCTGAAGGTAGTAAAAACCTTTTAACAACAGCAAAAACTAATTATTAGTAATGTTAAATTCATATAAAAAGGTTTAAATGAGTGCAATTTTCCAATGGGTAGGTAGTGAAACAGCAAACTTTTATTTTTATGATTGGCCTTATACTGAACTATCACAAGTACAGCAAGGAAAGGAAGGAAAACGGTTGTTAAAAAAATAAAGCTGCATTTTGCCTTGCATATTTTGGGCTGTTTAGAGTGGGGGAGCTGGTATTTACGGATCAAAAACAGGACGGTTATCCTCTAAGGATTGATGATGTTCTATTAAGTAAAAAGAGATCCTTTGTTAGGTTACGGCTTCGGAAATCCAAGAACAATCAGAGTGGGAGTCCTACTTTCCTCCAGTTGGGTGCCAAACCGAGTATTACAATATGCCCGGTACATACATTGTTTGAGTATATTTCCATAAGGCCAAAGGCAAAGGGCATGTTATTTAGACATGCTAATTTTCGCCCACTTACCAGAAGTCAATTTAGTGGTGTTTTGCAAAAAGTACTGAACTATCTCGGTTTGTCGAATGCACATTTTAAGAGTCATAGCTTCAGGATAGGTAGGGCAACGGATTTGGCTATGGATGGGGTTTCCAATGCTTTAATTCAGAACATGGGCAGGTGGCAAAGTACTGCATATAAAAAATATATTCGTTGTTAGTTGTAACGATATGATTGTGTCAACTTGGTTATAAATGTGCAGTAATGGATATATTTTATTTACAGATGTTTATCTGGTAGGCGACTCATTGATTTATTGGGCCGAACAAAGGTCTAACTTGGGAAGACAAACCGAATAAGCTCACTTTGCGCCAGGAGCTTCAGTGGATTAGTCTGCAGAGAAGGTCTCCTGCACTGATTGTGTTACATTGCAGAGGCAATGATGTAGTGCGTGTTCCAGCACAAAAAATGCTGCGCATGCTAAAGCGAGATTTTGTTTTTTTATTTAGAACCTTTCCAAAGACTAAAGTTGCGTGGTCTGACATTCTGCCACGGTTAAACTGGCAATTTTCATGGCCCGACTCATCGTCTAAAGCGCTGGACGACAAAAGAGTTCGTTTTAATAGGATGGGACATCAAGCAGCACTATTGTCATCTAAGGGCAGGGTCATTAAGCATGAAGTCACACTGGATGAACCTGGTTTTTTTCGCCGTGGTGGCTGCCATCTGTCGGATGTGGGTTGCGACATATTCTTAAACTCTTTGCAAGGTGCTATTGAATCCTTCTTAACATCCGACAGCTTAAAGTTCCAGTAAGAGGTCCGCCTAGAATTGGGGGTCAACAGCCTGTTTTTCATAGGCATTCCAACAGTCTGTTTTCGTGGCGGAATTCTGGCGGTCGACAGTCCCATTATTTTAGTGTCGCAGCGAATATCTATGGTGGCAATACGGTAGATTTTACTTGCAGTAAGATCTGGTTTACTAATGTCACTTTGTAGATATTTGGCGGCAAATAAAATTTCGATCTATTTGGCTAGTTCCCAAGTTTCTTGGCAACTTGTGTTTCCTATAGAGCAAATTTTATATTATGCAAATTCTATTATATGAATTCTTTCAAAAAAGCAGTGTATTGTATTGCCGCAGTTTTAGGTGGCCAGCGAGAGCCAATGAGGTTTATAAAGGCCAGCGAGCCAGATATATAAAGGCCAGCGAGCCATGTTATATAAAGGCCAGCGAGCCACTTAAATATGAAGGCCAGCGAGCCATTTGGTTATATAAAGGCCAGCGAGCCAGTTTGTTATATAAAGGCCAGCGAGCCAGTTTGTTATATAAAGGCCAGCGAGCCAGTTTGTTATATTAAGGCCAGCGAGCCACTTAGTTGCATAAAGGCCAGCGAGCCAATTAGTTATTTAAAGGCCAGCGAGCCATTTAGTTTTAAAGGCCAGCGAGCCAATTTCATTATAGGCAATACAATGAGCTGCCGGGATAACCGCTTGGATTCCGCCTCGCTTCAATACATGTAGGGCTGTGACCATATATGCCAAACAAAATGTTGATTTTATAATTTGTTGACTAATTGGGTAAAGTTATGAAAAGATAATGTTGTTTGTTCAGTATTTTAATTCTTGAATATTTGAGAATATTCCAGAATGCGAAGGTGCGTTGTTTCGTTACAATTTGATATCATAAAATAAATACCATTACAATCAACAAACAAATGTGCTAAGGCATTTGTGTTTAGGGCTATTCCATTAAAAAATACATGGGACCCCAGGTAGGCACTTTTGAAATTGACCTACCACCCATAGATGCAAAATTGAGTTTGCAAGACCCACCTATAGAATTTAAGTTGGCTAAAATACACCCACCCATAGATTTTACTTTTATTTATTTATATTGAACTTCATATATATTTACGTATGAACTACATACAAACATGACAACTGCTTGAAGAACGTAAGTTGTTCTAGCCCCAGTCAGCAAACTGGGAAAAGTCCTAGGCCGGCTGATTTTGAGAAAAATAAGTATGAGATTGTCAAAACTGGGGACAAAATAGAATGTTTTTAAAAAGAAAATGTTTATAAAATGTATGCTTTTGCAATTGGGAAGAGGCTGAATTTTGGCCCCACTTAAATAGGTTACAAAAAACCTGATGCTCTTCTATTTTCCTTTATTTTCCTTTTATTTATCATTGCATCATATAACAACAACAATATTATTTTCTTTTACAGCTTTATGATCGCGCCGCGAATCACGTCAAAAACCGTACAGGATCCCGCAAATTAAACCATCCAGAACAAGTGCGCGTTCCTGGTGTTATGTAGCAGCTTGCATTTGTGAATAAGCGTTCATCATTAAGCGTTTTGTATGATACAGACTTGCTAACTAGAAAACGATAATACAGCAATTCATCGAAAAATAAGAATATGAAAAGGAAATCACCATTCAAACTATTAATATTCGAGTGATCTTTCTTCTTTTGTCCAATGTGACAAATTTGCATGACCACTCAATGTCAAAGCTGTAATGCAATTGGTTTAAATCATGCAATCAACCAATGAAATGAGCGCTTTCAAATTGATGAACTTAATCAAGGGAGAGAATTTTTTGATTTTCAACATTAAACACAATAAAACACGACTTCTGGTTGGATTTTAGTTTGAAAAGTCTGATTGTCCCGAGATTGTCAGGGCGGTGTTCGCCGACCATTTTGATTCACGATCCTGCAAATAACACCCATGCATAGATGCAAAATTCGTTTTAAGCCATCCAGGCATAGAACCACATTTCGGAAAATAGGGTTCATCCATAGATTTTTATTAAATTGCCGTCCTGTGGTCCCGGGTATGTTTTAATGGAATAGCCCTTACATGGAAAGGTCCACATTTTTCTGCATTTCATATCTAACTCTTACTAACACAACTACATGGCCACACTCACCTTTGCCTGCAGGTTGTGGTAATGCAAAGCCTGGTATCTGGTACAGGGAACCAGTGCTGGCAGTGTTAGGCTTCATCTCTGTGTAACCACACGTGGTCAGGGAACCAACCAGTAGCACCAGGTTTCTCAATGCCTGGACGGATTCCTCGGCGGTGTCTAGCTCAAGCCTGTAATGTTGCATTGTTTCATACAGTGAAAGAAAAAACTGCTGCAAACAAGGATATTAACGTTCAATTCCAACTTTTATAATTATAATTTAAGTCTTTCAAGAACTGGAACAGAAAATCAACAAAATAGATATAAAATATATTTTGACAATAACCACACTGTGACATTTTTGTAAAGCATTACTCTGAAGCACTTCATTTATTTGTTTTTCAGCTGAAAGAGTTGCGCTAAACTTTTCACTGACACAGAAGCCATGTCGATTATTTTTCTTGTCACCACTTATGCTGTTTACCATAACCATGATGAGATCACCATGATAACCAAATAAAATGAACATGCCAATAGACACAATGAACATAGGTATCCATATGTGGAAATTCTACCCTTCAGACAGTCACTCAGTGGCCCTTTTCTTGCCTTTTTTTTTTTACAAAACCAACAAACAATTTCCAACAGAGACAATTCTACTTACTGTCTTTATTAGTGATTTCAACAAAGTACAATATCTTATAAATTTCAGCTGTTCAGGCATTTCTCTTTGTTCTTGAGTAACAGGAAGATTTACTCTTCCTATTGTTGCTGTACTGGGTACTGCTAGACGTAGCCAGTCAGCTAACCAACGTAGGAGGGTAAATCACATGCCAACCGGCTATTAAGGAAAGCATGGAGTGAATAGCAGCGTGGCAAATGAATGTATTGAAAACAAAAAGATCTTTACAAAGTTGAAAATATTTTATAATTTCACAGGATTTAAAACCAAACGGCAAAGCAATACATAAACACCTTGATGAAATCTTTAAAAAAAAAATGAAAAAAAAAGGATTCCCACTAACCTTAATATAAATTCTGAGAGGTAGGCATATCCCTGACACGACTTGAAGTCGTCGAGCAGGACATGTGACACTTCGCTGGAATCCTTGAGAAAACAGAATACGGTGACAAACATCTCTACCAGGTCCAGTGGAGACAAATCCTGGGCTCTCTGCATGTTCTCCACGCAGTGACGCACACAACCCTTATCTGGAATAGTGGAATAGTGACAAGTTATCATATAAATGCATTATAAGCAAACTCATGTTATCACATGGCTTATACAATGATTGTTATATACTTATTTTATAAAGTATTCACAATTCAAACAGACAAATATTATTTTATTTTAATATTAATGCTATGTACAGCATTTCAACTTTGTCCAATGTTGATGTGACATACTCTGAAAGCAATTGCATTATGACATGAGTACTTAATGGCACACCACTGCTACAATGCCATAAAAAAGTTACCTCTATGAACATTTGGAAGCTATAGGACTGACTTCTGCTTTCATACCCTATTTTTGGCATTTTAATTTCAAATATACAAATTCTGCTATAAAATTAAACCAAAATTCACTTCAAACAAAGGAAAAGCTAGTGGAATTCATTTTTAGTAATTCTTAATATATCAGTAAATAATATTACCAGTACAGTACAAGAAGTAATCCGAGCCTTTTTAAAAATTCATCCGTAGATATAGTTATTCATCCGTAGATATACTCGTATACAGCAATACAGCAGTAGTATGTCCCCAAAAATGTTTTAGGTCAGAAGAAGGTATGGAACCCGGGAATGAAATTTCCTTGACAAATAAAACTAGAACTATCACTGAAGTTGATGAATACCCCCGCTTAAATTCTAAGTCAAACAAAGGGCCATAATTCTGTAATAAATTAGGCAATCAACAATGGGTGATGTAAAGGGACATAAGGGTATCAGTTGTTATGTGTATATGAAGTTTGGGATCAACCCATTCAAAACTGTTTGAGGAATGCAAGTAATAAAATGTGTTACGCGACGGACGGCGCAACGCGACAAAATGTGTTATGCAACGCAACGTTATGGACAACATGATTGCTATATAGGCCCCACTTCACTTGTGAAAGCGGGGGTATAAATATTCTGTAAGTACATTAACAATCATAATACAGTCTTCTAAATGTTTATGACGACTCACCATGTATATATTTAGTGACCGCTGGTGTGAGGCCATGTCTAGACAGGGTAACCAGCACTTCTCCTGCACTTTTCCTCCAAATGCTGTTGTGTGCCGGGCACCAGCTAGTTATTGCACTGAACAGTAAACTGAGATCATCTTTCCTGGCAAGCTCCTCCGCTGGAGATGCATGGTTACATAGTCGCACAAGCACCTGAAATAGCAAAGTTGGAATTTATTTGTTTGTTTCTTTTCTTAGAATGATGGTATTAACAAAGAGGGATTGTGGAAATTGACAACCTTGATTATATGTCTTCCTTGCCACTACAACCTTAATTATATGTCTTCCTTGCCACTACAACCTTGATTATATGCCTTCCTTGCCACCACAACCTTGATTATATGTCTTCCTTGCCACTACAACCTTGATTATATGTCTTCCTTGCCACTACAACCTTGATTATATGTCTTCCTTGCCACTACAACCTTGATTATATGTCTTCCTTGCCACCACAACCTTGATTATATGTCTTCCTTGCCACTACAACCTTGATTATATGTCTTCCTTGCCACTACAACCTTGATTATATGTCTTCCTTGCCACCACAACCTTGATTATATGTCTTCCTTGCCACTACAACCTTGATTATATGTCTTCCTTGCCACTTTAATCGAACTCAAGAAAGTCAAGAAAGACTTCTGGATTCTTAAGGATGGCGGGAGGTATACAGTACTGGTTCCACCCAGTACTGTATACTGTCTGCCTCTACCACAAACAATAACTGTACTATCAGGGTTTTTTTATGAGCGATAATCGGCTATATTCCCAATCCCAGAAAGTTTATTTTTCCCCATTTTTAGGTAATAATTCCTAACTCGAAGCTCCATGCAAATATTGACGGAAGATCGATCTTTTGAAACTGTTAATGTACGAAACACATATGCCACATTCGGATTCTTCGGATTTTTACCTACCAAGTACTTCTCTCATGATCAAGTAGGTGCTCGATTACATCAGTGGGGTGATGGTAAAACCCGGTAGCCAGGAATTAAAATTTACATGGGACTTTCGCACGTTTTAAAAATGCATTAAACATCAATGTATTTTGGTGAACTTGACCAAAAATGTTTTTTATGATGTATTCTAGACTATCATTGCTATACATTTCAGTAATAATTGTTAAATGAAATACTATATAACTTTTACTCCTGGCTCCTGTTCGATTAAGTGTCACTAGTCTCGATCATCCAGAGATTGTTGATTATTTCGAGAAAACATGAGAGAGAGGTATCAAGCTTTGTAAAAGCTCTATAAAATGTGTTCATGATTGGATAATTTCTATTGCTGTTTAAGGCCAAAAATAAAATTATGTTTGTTTCCCCTTCCCGACCGACCCACCGAAATTGCCGCGACCCGAAATTTTTTTTTTGCTTAAATTCCGAAATAGTACGATCAATTTTGCGTACGAACGAAACGCAATGATTACGAATCTACCAAAGCGTGGTTCCCGGTGCGCGTTCGTTATTGAAATCGATAAAGCAATAGATCAGAGAACCAGTTGTCAAAATGGAGAATCATGCTGTTTGCATCTCCGTGCAACTAAGTGAAACAGATAAATTGACAACTAAATCGTTAATTAAAAATAGGATAACCAAAATAAGCCCAAATTTAACTTTATTAGAAATTTTGCGTGAGGAAATTGACGAGCATTTAAACACAATAGAGGTAAAAGATGCCATTAGAAATCATTCATTCAGCGTCAATATGTACACCAACGAAAAATCGGAACCATTTACTATTGATCCCAATTTATATGGTCACTTCTCTTTTCATAATTATTTTGTCAATAAGAGTGTAAAAGAATAACAGTTTTCTTATCAGATATTAAACTGAATCTGTTCTTCAACTGTTATTGCATTGTTTTTTGTTTGACATTTATGATCACTTCTCTTTAATATATTTGTCAATATATGAGTGTAAAAGAATAACAGTTTTCTTACAAGATTTATTCGCATTTATTAAACATAAAGTCATAGTACAACAAGTACATTTGTGAATAGTATACCATACTTATGTTTTAACATTGAATCTAGTCACTGTTTTTAAATCTACTAGTCAGTAGTACATGTATTGTTTTAGCACTGAATAAATAACTATGCTGTTTTAGTTCAGTTTTACTCAAATATATCTCAGTTTTGATCTGAAATAAAAGAAATGAAATAAAAAAAATATTTTACCTACCTACCTACCCAACCCTTTTTTGCATGGGTCGGGAAGGGGAAACAAACATAATTTTATTTTTGGCCTAACTTAGACTCCAAAAATCTGACTAAACCTCTCTGTTGTCCTTTGCATCAGCTAAATTTTCACAATATATTTTTCCCCAATTTCAACCAAAATGCCGATAAAATTCCCAATTTCAGGAGCATAGAACATGTTCCCAAAATAGAGGGGGGAAAAAATGTATATATGGCGTAACAAGTGCCTAAAATGACGTAAAACACCATTCAAACAAAGAAATCTCTGGGAAGTTTCGCTTATTTGCCTAGGAATTGAAGTTAATGATGAGCCTTCCATAATTATAGTAATTGATCTTCAAACTGATCGACTAACTATCAACCGGGAACTGTTCCAACTGAACACTGTTCAGATGCAAACAACATGGACAGTGACCTTAAACTCAACATGGCACTTCACAAATAAGCCCCCGAAACTGATTTAATAGCTGGAATAAAAATCATTTCTATATTTAACAACACGGACCACAATGCTAAAAGTACTACCATTCAATAAATTGTATTTGTTTTTCATACCAGATAGGGAAATTGGTATTTACACATGTGCTGTAAACTCTGATCTTACACATAGGGCAGATAAAAGTCAAGTGCATCAACAATGGTGTTGATTAACCAACTAAAGCATGACATCACTGTATATTGACTCTACCTACAAATCATTAAATGTTGGTGACGTCAACACACAAAATGCCAAGTCTATGCCAGAAAAAGAATCAATCACCGGTAACCACTTGCAACCCTCTGTGAATAACTGTTTTAATCGGAAACTTGGCAGAGCCTCAGTTCCGATAAAAACAGTAATACTTTGTCTTGGAATTCTTCATCTTCATCAAGTAACCATGAAAGATTCTTATAACACGAACCTGAACAAATATTTTCTGTAGAAGAATCCTACGTTCTCGGAGAGAAAACTCACAACCCGCCTCCAGTACATCTGGGTTGGTCATTTCAGGCAGGTCAAAGAAGAGATACAGACACTTGACGAGCGTGGAGGGCAGCGAGGCAGCGGTCATACAGTCGATAAGGGCCTGTGTACCTATAGACAACAAGTTGATGGTCGTCAGCAGCATCCAACCAGCACTCGACTCTTCTGTTGACTCTATCTCCAGAAACTTCACTATTGCACAGCTGGCCTCTTCTACAAGATCAGAAATATAACAGTTGTTAATAGAATGTATAACATTAGAGAACGTCAAATCCTTGTTTAAGTAAAAAAATGCTTACAGTTAAATATTGTGCATTATACTTGTGAATTTTTGCAGGAAGGTTTAGAAATATATCTATATCTAATGCAAGTCTATGTTAAAACTGGGGATAAAACAAGCATATTAATGTAAATAAAACTTTCAGGGATCACATTAAGAAAAGTAAGAATTTATAGCGAATTCAAAATTATTTTACACCTTGCACATCAGTCAAATAAAATTTCCACGTTTTTCACTGACTTTTCCCTGATCAAATGTCATTTTTCCATTGACCAATTTGATAACAATTTAACTGGCCTCCTCCTCACCTACAGCCTTCCATTCCACCCATTTTATTCTAAAAAACAGTATAAATAATTATTTTTTAAACTGGAAAAAACTATTCTTGAGTTTGTGTACCTGTGGACTGGTTTGATGCACGTCTTCTGACCTCTGTCACCATCAGCTTAGACACGTGAGAACAGAACTGCAGGATGTCACCAAACTTCTCCGTCATAGAACTCGCTGGAACATTGCCAAATGTCTGCAAACAACATTACCAAAATGATATGTCTATTAATGGAATGTCAATGATTTGGCAGTAAAACAAAAGGAACTTACGCAAGCATAAAGTTACCCATCGTTGGGTACGCACGGGTGAAATTACATTATACTCCATTCATCACTGAATGGACTACAACATACAATGTAATGTCACCCGCGAGTGTACAACAATGAAAGCTACCAAGAGAAGTAAGTCTCAGTAATACAGCCATCAAGTAACTTATCATACTCGAAGCTTCAAGGAAATAAAACCTTGAGCCTACATCCATTCATCAATTTTACACCACTCCATGGAAAGAAATGTTTCCATAATACATTATTTGGTAAGTAGACATATAAACAGAAAAGTGCTCTATTCAGACTGTTTCTGAAAACAAATATTGAAAGATTGAGCAGAAATTATTTTGAATAGGTGTAGTTAAGGGAATAGGACGGTCTTATATAAGTGATTCAAAAGCATTAACACATCCGTTTTGGCAATGATCATTTTGGATAGGGCCTGATTTAACTTTGGGGAGGTATTGCAACTTCTGTGCTTTTCAACAACAGCTTGATCATTTTGGATAGGGCCTGATCTGAACTTTGGGGAGGTATTGCAACTTCAGTGCTTTTCAACAACAGCTTGATCATTTTGGATAGGGCCTGATCTGAACTTTGGGGAGGTATTGCAACTTCTGCGCTTTTCAACAACAGCTAGTTGTTAGCCTGTGCTGCCATCAGAATTTTGTAGCAACTTTAAATTGTTCTTTTTTTTTTTTTACAAAATTAAGTTTTCATGAATCTCACATGCGTTGATTACTTATTAATGAGGATTACTAAATTAATAAAGCATTGTATTATAAATTTGAATTTTTGGTTCATAAGCTAAACATATAAGTTGTATGTGTTAAATTTGCCTCATTACTAATACCAGTATACCAATTAAATGTAATGTGTGCCTCATTTGTCCCCATTCATTGTCAAAGCTTCATTCCCATAGAGCATTCACCGTCTACTCTTGCAAATGCAAATTACTAATTTGCATTTGCAAGAGTAGACGGTGAATGCTCTATGGAAATTACTTACAAAATAAAACAAAAATAATTCAGTTATTACTATTATTAAGCGTGTTGGTCTATTATATATTTATAATATATTAAATTATTTATATATATTTCTTCAGACCTTGGCCCGCCACTTTAACCAGGATGAAGATTAAATGATGATCGAGTGGAGACAAGTGAGGGAGGTTAAAAAGAATGACAGAGAGCTACAGGAGTCTCACCCCAACTTGTACAATATTGCAGCTGTTGGTCTGCTTCTTCCAACATCAACAGCAGATTGAATTAAGACAGCACAGGTCAACTCTGTGTAACAGAGTTCTCAATGCACTGCTGGCAGTAACAATGCAGGGCCCACCTCCATCAGTTTGAATATGACAGGGCAGTGGAAGAATGGCACATGGCCAGACCAAGAAGGTCAAGCATCTGAAAAGGAACTGTTAGCTAATATGTACGAGTCAAGACATTGAATGGGCTAACTTGTGTTGGATTTATTTGAGTGCTAAGGTTATATTTTTTAAGTATTATCAAATGTGCTGTTTTATTTCCAAGGATGAATATTGTGTAGTTGATGGTATTATATGTGTGCATGATGTGTTGATGTATATGTTGTATTATTGTGTATAAACTTATAATAAATCTTTGTATGTTTTCTTCTTCATCGTGTATTAAAACATGGATTATTTATTATTGTTTATTGTATGTATTTCAGATGCTGCATGTTGTGTTGATGTGTGTTGTATTATTGTGTATGTATTATTGTGTATGAACTTATTTTAGTTAATATTTTTATGAGTTTTTTTTTTTAAATAAAAGTCTTAAAACATGGATTATTTATTATATTGTTTATTATCATAAATATATAATTATATATGGCTTCCTACCATCACTTATATCACACAAAAGAGTGCCTCACCGTCAATACAGGCAGTTACTAAAAGCCAAAAAAATCGAACACAGGAGGGGGTTTCCCCCTCCCGTACCCTCCCCCAGCTCGCGCTAAATGCCACTATGCTTGAAAATAATCCTGTGGAGAACCCTGATTAGTCATTGATTTTTCTAGAGAGGAAAAAAACAAAGGCAATTTGATTTTATAATATTGATAGATTATAAAAGTGGCATGATTACAGGGAACTAGTCAGCAGGTACATGTATGACAGGAATAGAATCAGATCTCGTTACAAAATGCTGGTAGACCATTGGAAATTAATGTTTATTTAACTATGACATGCATGAACATCAGCAAAACTGATTTGATGCTTCTTTTGTCAATGAGCAGGTGTGCGTGATTTTATTGGTTGAATACAACAGAATACAAAAGAGTTTTGGATGCTGGTTAAAGGCACTAACTCGCTAAATAATGGCAAAATTACACTACAAAACCATTATCCGAACCCTATAGAGGTGCTCAGGTCAAAAAATAGTGTATATTTGTCGGTTAAAAGAATATATTTATTCACCGGTACCATAGATATATAACTCGGTACCATAGATACATAACTCGGTACCATAGATACATAACTCGGTACCATAGATATATAACTCGTCATCAGCATGTTTAGAAACGGTATACATCTGCTGTAAACTCTGCCCGTTGATGGATAGGGAATTTGAAAGATCCTGTCAATATGCAATAATGCATTGGGTACAGTTATTTCAAAGTCTAATGATGTATTGACAAAAAATAGTGGTGAGCCTTTATGCGACATCGATTGAGACAGAGTGGGGCAAAGTAAAGAAGTATAGATACATTGGTGGGTAAAGGCCGGAATTCACTTGCAGCAATATCCATGTGGACAGTAATTTTAGAATTACATACTGTTATCAGTGGTAACTCTGCTGAAACATACACACTCTTACATGTATCTCTAGTTTGCTCTAATTAACATGTCGCCAGTTGTCAATCATTTATCCATTTTAACCAATCAAACCAATATTATAACTCTGACAAACAATAGCACGTGCAACAGTATAATAAAGCATGTGCAACTGTATTATAATATAACCTACTGTCAATATACTCCGACATCAACAATAGGGCGGAGATATCCAAGTACTGGCGACATGTTAATTGGCTAAAGTTACTAGATTTTGCAGCAGACAACAAAATATATCTTTAGGATGTAGCATTTTTAAGTTTTGAATTGATTTTATATTTTACTGATCAAATCTCCCTCCATACAGTCTAGAACACTGATGCCAATTTTCAATTGCCTTATCTAAAATTTCAATCTTCTCTTCACCTGCAATGTTTATAGACAGTATAGAGAATAATCAACAGTCTCAGTGTGATACGAAAAATATGTCACGAGAACGCGTTGTAATACGTTAAAATACTCTTGTAATTCGTTCAAAAAACGAGTTCGAAAAACAAGTTTTTTAACCGAATTACGTGTTCGAGTGACATATTTTTCGTATCACACTGAGACTGTTGATTATTCTATTTATTATATACCTATCCCCCACCCACCTCGCACCACCACGCAAGGTGCCCTCGCGTATGAATACATTTGGCAGATTTTGAAATGAGCCCTTAAAATTTGCTGGTAATGAAAGCAATAACAATCTACTGTACCATTAAATACAAAAATGGTAAAAAAGTAGTTTGGGCAAAGTGATATCATCACACCAGTGATGATATAGAAAAATGATATCGTCACTGGTGTGACAATATCACTTTTGTCTGATACTAAAAATATGTCACTGAGAAATCCTTATAAATCACTGGTAGGTATATAATAAGAAGTGTATAATTATATACATGTAGTAACAAAGTAGACATTTTCTCTTGATTCTCCGTTTACGACTCCGATCTTTAAACTCTGTGTAACGTTAAATAATAATCGTTTCTTCTTGGTTAAGTAAACCCATTAAATTTCAACGGTGTAAATTGCATCAAATTTCCAGTAAATCAAGACAAATCTCCCTGCCGAAATTCAATTATCCTCCACCGCCTACATCCTACATATGGAGAAAATTACGATTCTACTGAATGTGAACACTTCTCCAATTAGTGATTTTCAGATCAATTCCTGTACATCAAACAGCTTTTTCCTATAATTAACATGATGCCAGTTGTCAGTCAATCATATTTCAAACAATCAAACCAATAAGATACGTTCAACAAACAATAGCATGTGCAACTGTATTATAAAACACGTGCAGCAGTATTATACAGACGAAGGCCGCGTCCGGCGAAGCCCTCTTGCAGTAACGCGAGTATCAAAACTTACTTGTTTTCCAAATATACTATGCAGATTTTATTTTTCGGCAAGTTTTGCGCCACCATTTTTAATCCGTAGGCTGAACAGTAGACGTCAAATGAAGTGCAAAGTTTTAGGCAAAAAATGTTTAAGACCAGTCAATTTAGTACGTTTTTTCTTCTTCTCTTTTTCGTTTTCGGTCTGTTTTTCGTTTTCGGTCTTTAGTTTGAGTTTTAAGCGTAAATGATAGTTTAATTACAGAAATATAACATTATATAAATAGACATAAAAAATAAGTATTTATCGAAATAAAACACAATTAGATCGCATGGGGGGTCACATGATCAAAATATCATCACGTGGTAAAGTTATGGCGTCTAAAATTTGTGTGATACTATTCCCCGGTAGATTCCCGGTTATTTTCCGGTTGAAAAGTGATTGCAAATGTGATTCATGAGTGATGGTTTAATGATTTATTTATGTATTATTTTTTCATAATCACTAATAAAATGTTGCAAGAAAAGAATAGTTTAAGTCCTGAATATTGGTTTCAAGTTGAAGCACATGATGTCTACTAATATATAATATAAGGTAAAGGTAAATATTGTCAAAACGTAAATGTTTTGCAAAATAATGCATGAACAACAGTATTTATTTTTCTCTCCGGATTTGGCTTCAAAAGAGGGCCACAATTATTTAAAGGCCTCAACATTGTCTGACATGCTAGGGGTGTCAGGAGGCATTCCAGTAACATATCTAAGTGTTGGCTTGTAACCGTTGTAATAACATGAACTAGGACCATAATTATACCCTATATTCTTTGCTACTTTGACTAATTGTGGTCAGTTTTTAAGACATCATTTTTTCCCGATTTGGCTTGTTGTAGTAATTTCTGCCTAGGCTTCCACTGAAAGCATTATAGGTAAGAGGTTTTGAACATGTTCCGCTTGCTTGCTGTCCTTTATTCTGCTCAGAACACTTTTGTGCTTCCCTTTCATTACAGATGCATTGTCAGATGAATATGTAATGCACTGCTGCATGATATATCCTTAACCGTATCTCTTATCCTGTATAACTCTGTCAAGCATTTCAAATGCAGATGCTGCATCCCAAATGTGTCTAATCAAAATAATCAAACCCAGATAAAAATGTATCCTCTTCATCATTACTCGTAACTGCCGTCTGTGGTAATGCCATACCACTGAGATTTACCCTTCTGCATTAACCATTCACACATTCTTCAACACTCGTAGAAGCAATTGCACCATTATTATGTGTGTAATTTGTGTTCATCTAGAATGATACCTTTGGGCAATTTTAGATTTTGAAAACATTTTGCAGAAAAGGGGACCAGCATATATGACAGATTACTAATTTTGATAAGTAAGTTCTACCATGAATTAATAGCATTACATACATGTATATGGAGGTGGGTGACAAGACACAGTCGCGAAACTTTCATATATTATTGACACTAAATATATTTTAATTAATTAATATGATTACATATTTGGAGGTGGGACAGTGGCTAACCTTTACTTTACCTGGTGAATTTAAGGACTTTATGTTCTAACTTAAATTCATTTTATGGTGGGTGAGACATGAGACAATGGTTGATTCAATATCACTATTGCTTAATATATTTGGAGGTGGGTGACATTGCAGTCGCTAATTTCCTTTTATTTATTATTAATATTAAATATAAAGTAATTTAAAATAAATTAATATTGCAAGGTGGGTGACATGATAGTCAAGAACCTTTTCATTAGCAAAACATCCTTCAAAACAAAGTCAGACATGAAACATCATTCACAATGTTAAAACTCTGAAACAAAGACAGCCTGGACCTAGATATACATGATGGCAAGTTACAATTGGCACGGACTCGATTGTTAAGGTTATTGCATCCAGTTTAAATGTGTCTGGCTATAACTGTTCAGTTTACTCGACTTGTAAGTGAGGAAGTGTCGATTCTTACGGATGACGGGAGGTAAACAGTACTGGTTCAACCCAGGAAAAGTGGGTGGTCTGCCTCCACCACAAAAAATCGACCGTAATATATAACCTTACTTGTGATGAAAATGACGTAAAACACCACACAAACAAAAATTTATGAAATTTGAGATCCAGACTTGCAATCTGTATTTTTATTTATTACATAACTTCCTGTGTGGGAAATATATTTATCATGTTGCACTAGTGTAATAAATATGCCAACGCAGGCCAAATAATCGTTCTTTCTTTACTGTTCAGTTCAATGTGCATTTAAAATACAGTATTATGCTAACCCAGCATCACATCACATATTTTAACCAACTTTTTTTTAATAAATTCAATGTTAAAACATGCGCACTCATGCAAGATCCTCTGTTTAATATTCTTTAAAATACTTAGCTTTGCCCGTCTTGAGGCTTTGCCTTGGTCATATTATTAATATAACCTAATGTCAATATACTCAGATATCAACAATAGGGCGGAGATATAAAATTGAATTGAATTGAGCTGGATTTTATAGTCGCACCAACAGCTAAGATCATATGGCGACTTTCCAGCTTCCACTGGTGGAGGAAGACCCCAGGTACCCCTCCAGGCAATTTTCGGGCGGGCACCAGGGTGGAACCACCTACGTTCCACAAGCCAGGCAGAGATATTGAAGTACTGGCATTAACTTTTCCATAGAATTACCCAAGAAATTATAAATCAAATGGTATGTGTATCAGGGCTTTTTTTCATAATTTTGGGAACATGACCCGTACCCCTGGAATTGGGAATTTTAGCGCGACTTTTCATAAAATTGGGAATTTTAGCGCGATTTTTAATAAAATTCGGAAAAATATAAAGTAAAGCATTCCTTTCATAATTATATCTTTTAAAACTGTTTTTGTACACCAAGATAAACAGAAGCATTTATTCAAGCTTTTGAACCCCAATCATTGGATTGGCACACTTAAATTATTTCTTTTTATTTTTTTTTAAATTGGGAATTTTTTCCTCAAAATTGGGAAAAAAAGATATGTTTTGCCATTGGGAATATGACCAAATAACGGCTATAAAAATGGCCAAAAAAAAGCCCTGTGTATATATATGTAATTATGAATTGTCATAACAATGTTAAAAGTTAAGAAATCACTGTTGTATTCTGGGCTCAAATTTAAGCTGGCTATCTGGCAAAATGCAAGTGACATTTTCAGAATGCCAGTAAACTTTTCAAGTACCGGTACTGGCAAAAATTTGCAAGTGCATCAAAATACCATAGAATACCATGTCTGCCTTTTTTTTTTTGAAACATGTGTTTTCATAAAAATGGTGTTTTAATATTTTTAAGTTTGTATGATACAAAACTCACAAATGGAATCTAGCATGTTTGCTAATGATGAATCATCTTGTGCTTTTTACTTATTTGTTACATATTTGTAATTAGTCACATGTACACAACCGAAGAAATTGCAAGTAACTTTTTCATTTTGCCAGTTACAGAAGGAAATGTAGCCAGTCCACATCGTCGCTAAATTTGAGCCCTGTGTATTGTTCAATGCTGTATTATTTTAATCACAAATATATCAGTATATCATCAGCATAACAAAACTGATCAACTATCAATAGAACAATCAGAATATAATGTACATTATGACAATGAAACACACTTAATTAATGTCAAACTTATCATACTTTTTAAATTTGTTCTATTAATTCCCAAAAGAAAATGAAATTTAATACATTCTGATGTCATGCGATATGTGGGCACATAATTGAATTAAATTGAAAGTGGAAAACTGCTGTTTTTGAGGTGGTTTGAAATTAACTCTTAACTTTAATACAATACACATCAAACGGCCCTCAGTGCTATGGTGTCTGGAGAGTTTTAAAATTATCCAAGTTGAACAATTAAATGCATAGCCTGGCTCGATCAGTCCATTGAAAGGTCAATTACACTTTGATACACTACCCAAAAAAAATTTATCTCAATAATGCATCAACCACAATGTTGTTCCCCCACATTGTCTTTATGCCATGAGATGCCTTGAATAAACCACACACAAATTTGAAAGGACTATTTATTTTTAGATATGACAATAAATTATCAACACCACCAGGGAGTAAGTATACAGGGAGGAGAAACGGATCGTTTTGCCGTTTTATGTTGTCGCGCGTTTCACTACTGCTTGAAAATGGCTACTTCCGGTTGTTTCGCGCGTGTGAAAAACAGCATAATGCAAATTCTTATAAATTATTATACTTACAAACTCAATAAAGGTGCGAAATGTAAACATAAGTATTATTTATTCGCATTGTGTCCTCTGATACAGAGCGTGTATTTGTTTGCATGTATAAAAGCTCATTTTACCAGATGGTTCCGTGTAACAAAGATGGCGCCACTCTGCGCCAAATAAAAAATAGTGACAGTGTATAGCTATTGCAAACAAGACTACGGATTATTTAGGCATTAATAATAACAAAAAGTGAATAGTAGACATATTTATCTTTGTCAAGAAGGTAATTTCATGGTGGTGATTATAAGACAAAGCCTAAAAAGAGGTGATGAAAATGTGCCTTTTGAGATATCGGCTAATTTGATATGTCAAATTGGAGGTATTGCAAACGAGATACGAATTATGGGTTATATTAGGCATTAATAATAACAAAAAGTGAATATCTTTGTCAAGAAGGTAATTTCGTGATGTTGATTATAACAGAAAGCCGTAAAAAAGAGGCTGCAAAAACTGCCTAATTTGAAAAGTTGCCTGAAATTTAAACTTTTCTAATGTAACACGCTTACGATCGATAAAATAGTAAATGACGGCGTACTAGCGCGACAACATAAATCTATAAACTAGAGCTTTTATGAACCTGTTTCTACTCCCTGTATACTTATTCACTGACACCACTAAGAAACACAACTGGGAAATCTTGCAAACAGTTTGATCAAATTAATTAAGGTAGAATGATAGATTTAAGTGGAAAAAGCAATTTAATTAAACTTGGTCTTACATTTAACAATGAATTGCATGCTGAAGAGACAATGTTGATATTTTTTTTAAACATTGGCCTGCCGTTAGTTTTTCTACAGAACTTGTTTTCAAATCAGTAATACCAATTATTTGAATACAGTACAGCTCACGCGAAACCCACACTTTACTCGATATGCCGAGTTTGGTCGTATCGAATGCCACACGGATCTACGCAGATATACGCGGAATCAGTGTTTGGACACGGCGAATCCATGCGGCGAAAGTACGCCATTGTCGAGTCACTCGGAGTGATCAATGGTAGAATCCAATTAACCATGAGTGCAAACCTGTGGTGATTTATTATTGGGAAAAAATCTGAATTTTCCGACAGCGTGCTTGAAAAAGCCAATCGCCAGAAAAAGTACAAATAATGAGACGCCGAGTGCATCTTTTCTGTGTAAAGTTGACACGACTGATAAATACAATGAATAAATTTCGAAACAAATATGTATTTCAAACTTTTAATGCTTTTAATCACAAGTTTTGTTCGTTTCTGTTGTCCAAAAGACACACTTCTTCAACCGACATAAATACCCATAATTAAATATATAATTATAATTTCCAGTGTAATAATTACTAATTGAATTTTATGTTCAGTCGCCGCGAAGCCGGTAATAGGAAACGCCATATAACTATCATGACCCCAGTATACATAATCCAGGCATTCAAATTTTTCCACATCCGCTTTTCCAAAACAAAAGTAAAATTGTCTTCTGCTTTGATTTTTTTTAAAGTTATTGAATAATTATGCATTAAAATGACTGCAATTAGAAAAAGTTGTACCCTTTACCTGTGCAGTTTCGACTCGGTGAACTCCGAGTTCGTCTACGCAAAGTATCGTGGCGTAAGTACGCTGAGCTTTTCGCGTAGCTGATTCCCACTCCGAGTAGTTTTATCATCGAAACCGCGTAATTACGTGATTTGTAAATTCCTCACTCGGCATGAAAGAGTAAAGTGTGGGTTTCGCGTGAGCTGTACTGTAGTTCAAAGCAAATTGTTTTTCCTTCTTACCAATTGTTGATTATATTGCATCAATAATATATTTAAAGTAAAGATAGAATAACAAAGGAAAAATTAAAGCTCCACATTTTATTACCTTTTACCTTTATATAGTGGCACAGCCAAACCACCTTTAATATTGAGAGTTCTAAAAAACTTGAATACAAGTGAAAGAATTATCAAAATCGAATGATAAACAAAAAAGGTATGATCACTTGAAAGTTCTGTTGAAACGGATATGGAAGCCGCCATTTTCAGAGCTATGACATCACAGTTCTAACTGACCATTTATGGAATATTTATAAATATGAAAATGTATAGAATCATAAAAAAATAAATAGTTATAATACGTATCAATTTGCAGTGAGTTTCTTTCTTTTAAATGATATTTATCTATATTCCATATAAAATTATGGCATTTTGGAACTATGATGTTATATCTTTTTTGTTTATCAACTGATTTTTTCACCTTTTTCATAGTTTTTCAGAGCTCTCAATAATAGAGCTTGTTTGGTTCCCTTTTATTATATTAAAACAAGAATTCTGTTGCTTACACTGTACTTTGACAAACATGAAAGACGTCTAAATTTGATCTTCAGCATGTAATTTGAACACACTGGTAAACCGGCGACCGAAAGATCAGCTGGCTACCGAAAGATCAGCTCAAAGCAAAAAGGTACTCATCAACACTGGGGTAAGTATTTCTACTCGTTGGATACGTTATTCTCAACATATTTACCAAAAAAATGGTTCTCCGTGTCGCTGAATGAACGATACACGAATGTGTGTAAATGTCTTTGCATTATGTCAAATATTTTGTGAGATATGGCGAGTTAAACGTGAATGTTTCCCAAAAAGATGTCAATTCTGAAGTTTATACCCTAAATACTCATAAAATATTGAGGTAAAACAGGTATACGATTAAAACAATTTATATTTAATGTAAAACGTGTATAATGCTTACTGCAAGAATCCACGTATTAAAAAAGTTATGACTATTTAAACTACACCGGTCGGTAAGAAAATGCGCCCGAATGGCACAGCTCCGAAAATTATTGGCGCCCCGAAAGATCAGCCCTGAAATCAACTTGAGAAAATCGCATTTTTGTGACCAGACGGGTGTTTTATTAGTATTTCATGAAATCACAAGAAATACTGGTTGCATTTAAATACATTGCATCAGATAATTTACTGAAATTGATAAAACCTATTTCTTTAATTAAATAGTATTTATGCTAAAAACGACACGAATAAAAAATTCACGGTTATCGTCTCACGCGTTTGGGCAATGAGCAATTTTATAAGGAATCTTGAGACCAGTCGTAAACCAGTGAAATTACTTAAGACATTATTCAATTATCGCCTGCTAATTAGGTCAATACGTAGATTTATCCACAGGTACCGGTTTAAAAAAAAAAGAAAAAAAAAAAAAAAGTTATATTCTATTAAATACTGTATTTAATAGAATATAACTTTTTTTTTTTTTTTAAACCAGTATCTGTGGATTTATCGACCAGAACAATTCATTTGACCAAGAACGAAGTTCGAGGTCGATAAGATTTTTTTTCTGTTTGATAAATCTGCGTATTGACCGATATATCAAATAGGCAATAATTTTGTTATTATTAAAATTATATTATTTCGTGCTAATATCCAACATACTTTATAGTTCATAAGCGCGGGAAACGTCTTAATTATAGATTTTTCAGAATGTACTGATGTGCGTTTTGGAATGTTATTAAAGGTGCCGTTTTTCTACTTAAATATTTCCAAAACTTGTACCATGAACTTAAGTAGATTAACTGTAGGTCCGTGATTTTACACATTATTTTATGATATGAAACAAGAATAGCTCCACTGCCAAGGATGGGAACACGCATTATTAACGAAAGAATGTGAACTTATCTGAAGTCTTCTGCTTTGTGTTCAAAGCACGTGCATGCAAGAATAACACGATATCTCCGAAATGTGGATATGATCAGTGATCACGAAAAGTTCATGACGCTGCGTGCAGACGGGCATCGGGCATGGCAATGCAACTTTAGAAGTGTCAGATATCGAAGCGTTTTGCAAGGGCCAGACGATTTCGAGATAACGAGTTTCAACTGTATTTTGAATGCAAATGCCGTTAGTTTCCGTGTGGAGGCCGTAAAAAGTCGCCCCGTACTTCACGCATAGTGTAGTTATTTTTTTTGGTCCTTTGGGTCATTTTGTATGTTCTTGTTAATTCTGAAAATATCGCTTAAGCCTATGCTAGGGGGCGTTGCCAGTGTTACAGTGTTGCAATTATCATTACTGTCAATGAACAGCTTCAATTAAACCGATGCTGCTATTTTCCTACTTTGGATGTATTTTATGCTTCCAGGGGATCTACATTCCAGAATATATTCATATACAAAGTTTTTTTGGACAAATATCTACTTTACCTACACCAAGTACGTTCTGACACCGAAATATATCTTATTATTTGAATGCATGAATAAAATATGTATGCACAATAAACGCATACTTATGTGCACAACAATAGCATTTGTTTTGTAAACCAACTGTTTATGTCCATTGAAATGTATTTGGTATGTAGATTTGAAATGTTTGAACATAACTGGCTGCTTGCATTCCATATACAATATGTTGACGATTGTGTGAGTAAATTTTGTGCAACCGTATTGTATGCATATTTTGACTCGTCATTATGTTAAAATGTTTGTCCACAATAATTTCAAAACTCGTATGTTACCAGCTTTCTGATTGGATAATATTTCTAGCCCTACATGGCGTTTCGATTATTAGATTAACTGGCTCGTCTCCAAGGGTGATATTGTGCAAATATTTTTCGACATTACATATGTAACAAAATTATTTAATATTTATGTTGGATAATTTTATCGAATATACTGCCAATTGGTAACAGACATTCATATTTTTGTAGAATGAAAATAGTTTAACATTGAATACAAATAGTACATTATACCATAAGAATATATTATTTTGTATGCAAATTTGTTTTTATTGCATACAAATAGTTCTGTTTATTGTGCAAACATATTTTAAAAAATAATGTTACGAATTGCACGCCATACACCGACGCGATAATCGCCCAGAGTTATGAAAATAGAAAAACTTTCCTAATGACACTGTTAATCTAACATTTAACTGCATAAATAAAGTCAAAAATGCCGTATTTGTCATTGGTTTATTGTTCTTTTTCACAACCCTTTCTTGAATACTTTAAATGATAGTGAGATACTAATAAAACACCCGTCTGGTCACAAAAATGCGATTTTCTCAAGTTGATTTCAGGGCTGATCTTTCGGGGCGCCAATAATTTTCGGAGCTGTGCCATTCGGGCGCATTTTCTTACCGACCGGTGTAGTTTAAATAGTCATAACTTTTTTAATACGTGGATTCTTGCAGTAAGAATTATACACGTTTTACATTAAATATAAATTGTTTTAATCGTATACCTGTTTTACCCCAGTATTGAATATTTTATGAGTATTTAGGGTATAAACTTCAGAATTGACATCTTTTTGGGAAACATTCACGTTTAACTCGCCATATCTCACAAAATATTTGACATAATGCAAAGACGTTTACACACATTCGTGTATCGTTCATTCAGCAACACGGAGAACCATTTCTTTTGTAAATATGTTGAGAATAACGTATCCAACGAGTAGAAATACTTACCCCAGTGTTGATGGGTACCTTTTTGCTTTGAGCTGATCTTTCGGTAGCCAGCTGATTTTTCGGTCGCCGGTTTACCAGTGTGTTGAAGGAAAGTTAGTGCAAAACACATTTGCCATATCAAATTGAGATGTTCTACGCAAAACTTGAATGTAAAAATTACTAAGTTATCTGCCCTTAGCCTGATTGGTCAAGGTTACACCCGCATTGGCTATTTGGTTTTAAGTTGTATTACCCAAGATACAACTATAACCTAAGTTTGAAATCTCTAGTGCATACAATTCCTGAGAAAGTGACCTTACCGCAAAACTTGAATGTAAATTTAAGATATCTATCCTTTGCCTGGAGGGTCAAGGTCGCACCTGTGTTTTCTATGCCGTGAGTTTTTCTACCCTAGATACAACAAATAACTAAAGTTTGAAGTATCTAGTGCATACAGTTTCTGAGAAACAGAGATAAATGCAACAACTGAAAGCTGACAAAGTCACAGTCGTCGTCGCTGACGGAAAGGTAACACATGTTTCTTTTTATCTTTGAAAAGGCGAAACAATAATATTGAATTAGTAAATTGAAGTGTTCATTTTTATTCTTGACAACTATTTTAATACTGCTATGGATCCCTTAACTATTTCAATATTGCCATGCAGTGCTCACACTGGCTATTTTAAGTTAATAGCCACACATTTTTTAGTTAAGAAAATAATAGCCAACTTTAATGCGCAAGAAAATTTGGTCAGTCATAACAACCAAATTTTCAATCAGGTTTTATTAAACTATTAGACTATATCACCACTTTCTCCAGGTGAAAGAAGTAGGAGTCTTGACTAGAATTCATTTAAAAGTAGGATTCCAGGAACTCCTTACACACTGATAAAAGAAAGAATGATGGATTAAATAATGAATAGAAATCTACTTTATGTATCTGTATTTATCAGGGTTTCCATTGACGCAGCTTTTCTGCGTCCTTGACTCGAAAAAAAAGCATGGGACCCGTAATTCACAAGTAGTGATGATTACGTAATGAACATTCGGAGCGTTATTGGTCATTGTAATCATTGTAAATCTTCTAAATATCGTTTATAAACAAACGCCGAAAGATCGACGCCATTTTCACTTCAGCTAGTGCATTGCAGAGTACAGTAGCTTATGTAAACAACACGTGATATTCACAATAGGTCGATCTGCTTCTCGCTAGTGCGCTCAATTTTGATTGGAAGTTTAAAAATAGAGGTATGACGTCACGTGATATGTATTCCGGGGAAACCCTTTCAAAAATTAGTATATTTTCATCCATTGTAATCTTCTGAATCGTAGAACATCCATCGTCTATATTAGTTATAAAATAATATTTAGTCTTAGAAATATCAAACAAACATAAAATTTATAAGAATCAAGCTTATGGCTAGTGGTAATATGCTGTGAAAAAAACGATAATACTGAATGCAAATGGTGGACATTTTGTGTATAATCTGCGAATGTGGGTCACAGGTAAAACGCGTGTATAACATAATATTCAACCGAGTTTGAATTTATTTCTTCGCAACAAGTCAATTAAAGCATTTATCTTCAGATTTGTGTACGTTTTTCACTTCGTAGCTTGATTTTGATGAGAAAAGGGATCTTCAAATCGACAAGTTTCAATGCAAAAAGACGTATGCGTTTAAAATTGAAAACGGAAACGATCATTGCCAAGTGACAGGGTCTGGTATAATAATTCAATTGCTTCGTCATCGTCGCTATTTTTTTACAGTCGGGTGGGGGGTGTCAAAATCAAGGTCGGTCGTTTTTTTTTAGGCCTAATGGTTATAGGTGATATCACCTAGCAAATTTTTGTCCGATGCTAATATGGTCGGAAGAAAAAAGTTTGATTTTGCAAAAAGCTTTAGAAAAATCATAGTAATGGTCAGTTAGTAGATTTCCAATTTGGCGAGTTGAAATATTATGCACTGGCCAAAGTTTGCAAGTGCCTAAAATAGTTAATTTCTACCCCTGTCATGTATCCTAGGGATGGATATATACACTTATAACATAGTCATACTGCTAGGGTTAACTTTAAATCAATATATTAAATCTTATCTTTATGCTTTATATCCACCCCTTGGATTAGCAGATTAATAATTTATCATTTTTGTAAACAAGTGTCACAAGCCATTGGACCCTATAGCAATTATATATCGACTCCCAAAAATTGTATATGGGGGTCCTGGGACCCTCATACTGAAAAACATAATGGAAACCCTGATTTATTCATCTATATATCGTTTTTCTTTCCACCAACATGTAAAGGCCAAATTTTTCTTATTCGATTATGTAAAAAACAAAACAAACAAGAGGTCAATGACCTTGAAGCTCTACTGATTGATTTTGATTTCAGGAAGTAGTCGCTACAAACTTGTTTTTTGAAAAATTATTTATAGCCGTGGCGGCCATCTTGAATTTCCGGCCGACCTGATATTTTGCTAGGATCAATTAGACATCAAGAGCAACATTCCTGTGAAGTTCATGAAAATCCGTCCAGTAGTTTCAGAGGAGTAGTCGCTACAAGTTTTCATTATATAATTCTATGTAAACAAAGATGGCCGCTGACAGCCATGTTTAACATCTAATCAAAATGATTTTTGACAAGGACCAACATCATTTAATGCTGATCATTTTAGAAAAAGTCCCATATCAATATCACTTATAGTTTTCAAGAAGTAGTCACTACAAACTTGCATTTTGAAAATCTATTTTTAGCCATGGCGGCCATCTTGAATTTCCGGCCGACCTGAAATTTTGCTAGGATCAATTAGACATCAAGAGCAACATTTCTGTGAAGTTTCATGAAAATCCGTCAAGTAGTTTCAGAGGAGTAGTCGCTACAAGTTTTCATTATATAACTCTATGTAAACAAAGATGGAAACTGGCAGCCATGTTTAATGTCGAATCAAAATAATGTTCGACTCGGATAACCATCATGTCATGCTGATCATTTTAGAAAAAGTCCCATATCAATATCACTTATAGTTTTCAAGAAGTAGTCGCTACAAACTTGTATTTTGAAAATCTATTTTTAGCCATAGCGGCCATCTTGAATTTCCGGCCGACCTGGAATTTTGCTAGGATCAATTAGACATCAAGAGCAACATTTCTGCGAAGTTTCATGAAAATCCGTCAAGTAGTTTCAGAGGAGTAGTCGCTACAAGTTTTCATTATATAACTCTATGTAAACAAAGATGGCCACTGGCAGCCATGTTTAATGTAGAATCAAAATAATGTTCGACTCGGATAACCATCATGTCATGCTGATCATTTTAGAAAAAGTCCCATATCAATATCACTTATAGTTTTCAAGAAGTAGTCGCTACAAACTTGTATTTTGAAAATTTATTTTTAGCCGTGGCGGCCATCTTGAATTTCCGGCTGACCTGAAATTTTGCTAGGATCATTTAGACATCAAGAGCAACATTCCTGTGAAGTTTCATGAAAATCCGCCAAGTAGTTTCAGAGGAGTAGTCGCTACAAGTTTTCATAATATAACTCTATGTAAACAAAGATGGCCGCTGGCAGCCATGTTTAACGTCAAATCAAAACGATTTTCGACAAGGACCAACATCATGTCATGCTGATCATTTTAGAAAAAGTCCCATATCAATATCACTTATAGTTTTCAAGAAGTAGTCGCTACAAACTTGAATTTAAAAAATCTATTTTTAGCTTTGGCGGCCATCTTGGACTTCACATCAACATGAATTTTTGCTAGGATCAACTAGACTTCATGGGCAACATTTCTGTAAAGTTTTATGAATATCCATCCAGTAGTTTCAGAGGAGTAGTCGCTACAAATAAAAGTTAACGGACAGACGGACAGACGGACGGACAGACGGACGGACGACGGACGCCGCACCACGGCATAAGCTCTGCTGATCTCTGATCAGTAGAGCTAAAAATCCGAAATTATGTACCATCCGAAGTACTATGACACCGGACTTTTACGACCCGAAAATTTCAAACATTTTATCGAAATACCGTCAATTACGAACTTTTTTCATGCATTATTGTGCTTTGAATGCCAAAAATGGTCCTTTTTTATCAAAGGGGAAAGAAAACACAACCCTAATAGTAGGATAATGTAGTTTTATGTCATTAATTGTCAATCTCAAAGTTGTGACTAACTGAAACTGCCGACACGAAGCCAGGCACAATATTCAAACTTCTTATTGTTTCATGTTTTAATTACTTTATTGCAAGTGTTTTCACAGTTCACAATACACATGGGAGTTTGCTACCTATTGGGATCATGATGGGATAGCTATTAATACAGGTGAAAGTAGTGCCTATATTCATAATAGAGCGTGCAATTAGCCGCCATTGTCGGCTAACACAAATTAATTTCATCTCTTCGTAGTTTGTGTACAGAAAAACAAACAGGAAACTGTGCCTACTGTGGATGCATAACGGATTGTCTGATTGGTCAATCGCCCGAAAGATAACAAATAACGGCATATCTGATTGGCTATTTGGTCCATTAATCACATGATGTTTGCGTGTATCAACAATGCCGATTATCCGACAACGAAGTGCCAATTAAGAGAATTAACAACTTTTACAAGCGATAATTGATAAGCAGGTGGCGACATCACAGGGGGGCGTGAACGGATTATGTAATGTTTATTGCGGTCATTTATTACTTGTGGTGTCAAACAGACAATTATACGAAAAATTAAAAATAAAAAAATAAAATGAATCGCAATTTCTTGTCGACATTCCTTTAAAATAATCGACAGTATTAAAAAATAATCGCAAATGGCGACCATGGCGTATGGTAGCGTGAGCACTGCCATGGATCCCTTAACTATTTCAATATTGCCATGGATCCCTTAACTATTTCAATATTGCCATGGATCCCATACCTATTTCAATATTGCCATGGATCCCTTTACTATTTCAATATTGCCATGGATCCCTTAACTATTTCAATATTGCCATGGATCCCTTAACTATTTCAATATTGCCATGGATCCCATATCTATTTCAATATTGCCATGGATCCCTTTACTATTTCAATATTCCCATATATCCCTTAACTATTTCAATATTGCCATGGATCCCTTAACTATTTCAATATTGCCATGGATACCATATCTATTTCAATATTGCCATGGATCCCTTAACTATTTCAATATTGCCATGGATCCCATATCTATTTCAATATTGCCATGGATCCCTTTACTATTTCAATATTGCCATGGATCCCTTTACTATTTCAATATTGCCATGGATCCCTTAACTATTTCAATATTGCCATGGATCCCATATCAATTACAATATTGCCATGAATCCCTTTACTATTTCAATATTGCCATGGAACCCTTTACTATTTCAATATTGTCATGGATCCCTTTCAAGTTAAACTGAACAAGGCAACCCACTGGGGGCATTTATTACTGCAAACAATTTGAGATGCCTGATTGAGACAGATACAAACAACATGAAAACTATCCATTCATATCCCATCATTCTGAAAGATATGCAGATAAAGCAAATCATTAGTTGGTACATGTACATAAAGCTGGTAAGATTGTAGGAATAATGTAGCAGATATAAATGTAATATTCACTTTTATATCGTCATAAATATATATTTAAGGCTGTTATGTTGGAGGATTGTAATAAAACAGCTTCCACAATGCATGCACCTGTTCATATTCTGTGAGAATTCATTTAGATATATTTATATCTAACAAAATTGAATAGAAAGCCATCTTTTCTGAAAGAATTCTTTAATCAACATTCTTACTTAAAGCTGTGCAGTCCCTATTTTAACTGGTAATAACTCATGAATATGAATGAGTCACGTGTGAAGTACAGTACAGCTCACGTGAAACCCACACTTCACTCTTTCACGCCGAGTGAGGAATTTACAAATCGCCTAATTACGTGGAGTTTCGATGATAAAACTACTCGGAGTGGGCATCAGCTACGCGAAAAGCTCTCGGCGTAATTACGACACGATGCTTCGCGTAGACAAAGTCGTCATTTGTAACAAATTTTACTATTCTGCTGTTTATTATTAATACATCGATGGGATCTTCGAAATAATCAGAATTCTTTTTACAGAATTCCGGGTCATAAACCCGTTGTTAGTGCCGCCTTGTTAAAAGGTACATACATGGCCAAGGATTATGGGTATTTATGTCGGTTGAAGAATTGTGACTTTTGGACAACAGAAACGAACAAAACTTGTGATTAAATGCATTAAAAGTTTGAAATATGTATTTGTTTCGAAATTTATTCATACCCTATTTTGACCTGAGCTGGTGAACATGAAGTTACAAATAAAGACAAGCCTACAAAGAAGAAATCGATTGATATAGAGCTCTGTAGCTTTAAGTTTAAATATACAATCTATTGGCTAGATATTAAAACGTCAGCGAAGTCGATACTGCGTTATTGCAAAAAGTTAGGTTTTCATCTTTAATTTAGGCAATAAATCATGTAGGTTGTTGTTACTAGCTAGTTGTTACATGTCTACCTTACCAAACAGAAGTTACAAGGGATCTGACCCTTCCTTACAGAAGTGGTAACAAGGGATCTGACCCTACCTTACAAAAGAGTGGTAAAAAGGGATCTGACCCTACCTTACAGAAGTGTGGTAAAAAAGGATCTGACCCTACCTTACAGAAAAGTGGTAACAAGGGATCTGGCCATACCTTACAGAAGAGTGGTAACAAGGGATCTGACTCTACCTTACAGAAGAGCCGTAACAAGGGATCTGACCCTATCTTACAGAAGAGTGGTAACAAGGTATCTGACCCTACCTTACAGAACAGTGGTAACAAGGGATGTGACCCTACCTTACAGAAGAGTGGTAACAAGGGATGTGACCCTACCTTACAGAAGAGTGGTAACAAGGGATGAGACCCTACCTTACAGAAGAGTGGTAACAAGGGATCTGACCCTACCTTACAGAAGAGTGGTAACAAGGGATTTGACCCTACCTTACAGAAGAGTGGTAACAAGGGATTTAACCCTACCTTACAGAAGAGAGGTAACAAGGGATCTGACCCTACCTTACAGAAGAGAGGTAACAAGGGATCTGACCCTACCTTACAGAAGAGTGGTAACAAGGGATGTGACCCTACCTTACAGAAGAGTGGTAAAAGGGATCTGACCCTACCTTACAGAAGAGAGGTAACAAGGGAGCTGACCCTACCTTACAGAAGAGAGGTAACAAGGGATCTGACCCTACCTTACAGAAGAGAGGTAACAAGGGATCTGACCCTACCTTACAGAAGAGTGGTAACAAGGGATCTGACCCTACCTTACAGAAGAGAGGTAACAAGGGATCTGACCCTACCTTACAGAAGAGAGGTAACAAGGGATCTGACCCTACCTTACAGAAGAGAGGTAACAAGGGATCTGACCCTACCTTACAGAAGAGTGGTAACAAGGGATGTGACCCTACCTTACAGAAGAGTGGTAATAAGGGATCTGACCCTACCTTACAGAAGAGAGGTAACAAGGGATCTGACCCTACCTTACAGAAGATAGGTAACAAGGGATCTGACCCTACCTTACAGAAGAGTGGTAACAAGGTATCTGACCCTACCTTACAGGAGAGTGGTAACAAGGGATCTGACCCTACCTTACAGAAGAGAGGTAACAAGGGATCTGACCCTACCTTACAGAAGAGTGGTAACAAGGGATCTGACCATACCTTACAGAAGAGTGGTAACAAGGGATCTGACCCTACCTTACAGAAGAGTGGTAACAAGGGATCTGACTCTACCTTACAGAAGAGTGGTAACAAGAGATCTGACCCTACCTTACAGAAGAGTGGTAACAAGGGATGTGACCCTACCTTACAGAAGAGTGGTAACAAGGGATCTGACCCTACCTTACAGAACAGTGGTAACAAGGGATTTAACCCTACCTTACAGAAGAGCTGTAACAAGGGATTTGACCCTACCTTACAGAAAAGCAGGGCTGTACAAATCCTATAGCCCGACGCCCGGGACTAGTCCAAAACCAAATCGGGCGTGTCACTTTTTCAAAGATTTCAGTCCCGGACTAGTCCAATTTAAAAAAAAGAGAAAGTCGGGCGTGTCACTGTTTGAAAGATTTCAGTCCCAGATTTGTCCAATTAACAATGTCAGCCACCTGTCATAAAACAACCCCAGCATTCTTCTCAACGTAATCCTTTAATTGCACTCGCTTATGTAATGCAATTAGCATCCACAGCGGTGATCAGCGATTACCCCAGGCAATTTTATCAACAATCAACCATGCCGGAAGTCCCGCCTCCAAATTACTTTAATTGACAGTCGGCACTGTCGACATTATCCAATCAATTGACCCGATCTATTTTAATCCAGACCGGCTAGCCAATGAAACGACTACTACAGGTAAATCACATGTTCGTCACGTGATTACCTGTTCGTCACGTGGTGAGCTGAAAATGGCGATACACTGAAACAATAACACTTACACGTTGATTAGTTAGCTATAAGGCCGATTTGTCGGCAATCTTTCGATGAGTAAAGAAACTAAGGACGTTTGATAATGGAAGCATGTTTGATATGAAACGGTAGGTGTGATTTTTTATTGTTTCTCAGTGTATTGTTGAGCGTAATTGTACTGACATGAAAGGCAGGTGGGGTAACGGTTTGTGCACAGTTAGTGTACTAATTGAGTCGTCAAAAAAATGAAATATAAAAACAAAACAAACTGATATACATAATCAGTTTGATTTCGTATTCGGCAGTGCTAATGTTTACATTTCAAAAATGAGTTTGTTGACTTTTTCAGTGTTAAAAATAAGGAAAATATTCAGAGTGAAAGCGAAAGTGAAAGTAAAAATAAAAAGAGGAAAAATGTAGAATGATACACAGTCAATCAAAAAGTCAAAATCATCTGGTGTAGTGGACAAAAACATAAAAATAAAATGTTTATATTGATTCACATGTTATTTATTTTTTGCATTAGGTAAAATGGTAATAAAGTTAAGAATCTCATCTGTAGCCTATATATAAGGTTATGACTTTTTTTTTCTCTCCATTAAATGATTATCTGAACTGTAATATGAAACTCAATATCTATATTGAAATTTGAAAATGTAGATGTGATTCTTACTATTGCTACTGTTTCACCCAATGGCAGTTTACAATCTATACCACTGAAACATACATTAATAGTCTGAAGAGTAAATAAGATTGTTTCCTTTACTGTGTATAATGAATTGTAATGAGTACGCAAGACGCAGTTTTAACATATTGAGAAATCGAAAGAATTCAGGACTTGTGTCCATTTTTTGGGACTAGTCACTTTTGACAGGGTGACTAGTCCCGGACTAGTGGCTAAAAAAATTATTTGTACATCCCTGAAGAGTGGTAACAAGAGATCTGACCCTACCTTACGGAATAGCGGTAACAAGGGATCTGACCCTACCTTACAGGAGAGTGGTAACAAGAGATCTGACCCTACCTTACGGAATAGCGGTAACAAGAGATCTGACCCTACCTTACAGAAGGGTGGTAACAAGGGATCTGACTCTACCTTACGGAATAGCGGTAACAAGGGATCTGACCCTACCTTACAGAAGAGAGGTAACAAGGGATCTGACCCTACCTTACAGAAGAGAGGTAACAAGAGATCTGACCCTGCCTTACAGAAGAGTGGTAACCAGAGATCTGACTCTACCTTACAGAAGAGTGGTAACAAGGGATCTGACCCTACCTTACGGAATAGCGGTAACAAGGGATCTGACCCTACCTTACAGAAGAGAGGTAACAAGAGATCTGACCCTACCTTACAGAAGAGTGGTAACCAGGGATCTAACTCTACCTTACAGAAGAGTGGTAACAAGAGATCTGACCCTACCTTACAGAAGGGTGGTAACAAATCATCTGACCCTACCTTACTGAAGAGTGGTAACAAGGGATGTGACCCTACCTTACAGAAGAGTGGTAACAAGGGATCTGACCCTATCTTACAGAAGAGTGGTAACAAGAGATCTGACCCTACCTTACAGAAGGGTGGTGACAAGGGATCTGACTCTACCTTACAGAAGAGTGGTAACAAGAGATCTGACCCTACCTTACAGAATAGCAGAAGAGTGGTAACAAGAGATCTGACCCTACCTTACAAGAGAATGGTAACAAGAGATCTGACCCTACATTACAGAAGAAAGGTAACCAGGGATCTGACTCTACCTTACAGAAGAGTGGTAACAAGAGATCTGACCCTACCTTACAGAATAGCAGAAGAGTGGTAACAAGAGATCTGACCCTACCTTACAGAAGAGTGGTAACAAGAGATCGGACCCTACCTTACAGAATAGCAGAAGAGTGGTAACAAGAGATCTGACCCTACCTTACAGAAGAGTGGTAACAAGAGATCTGACCCTACCTTACAAGAGAATGGTAACCAGGGATCTGACTCTACCTTACAGAAGAGTGGTAACAAGAGATCTGACCCTACCTAACAGAAGAGAGGTAACAAGAGATCTTACCCTACCTTACAAGAGAATGGTAACCAGGGATCTGACTCTACCTTACAGAATAGCAGAAGAGTGGTAACAAGAGATCTGACCCTACCTTACATAAGAAAGGTAACACGAGATCTGACCCTACCTTAAAGAAGAGTGTAAACAAGGGATATGACCCTACCTTACAGAAGAATGGTAACAAGGGATCTGACCCTACCTTACAGAAGAGAGGTAACAAGGGATCTGACCCTACCTTACAAAAGAGTGGTAACAAGGGATCTGACCGTACCTTACAGAAGAGAGGTAACATGTTATACAGCTTATCCTCCTGGTCCTTCTGTGTGGATGTCGGTGCCGGATGTCGGAACTCGGCAAACAGCTTCCTCAGGTGCATCAGACCTAGGGCATTGTCCTGTGTCTTGGGGGCGGGGTCAGGCTGAGACTGGGCACTGCCCCCTTTCACCAGTCTCTTCATGAAACTCATCTTCTCTCACAGTCACACTGTGTTTACCTGAAAATACAAATTTAAATAAAGTACACCTCTACATCAATAGATATTCATATAAAAATGTTTAAATAAATAATATCACAATGATATTTTCACACAATATGCTTTAAAGGCAGAGTACATGTATGCTTATTGAGGCATAAATAAAACTGTGCGCAAAGTTTTGGAAAATCTTATATTACACAGGGTTTTTTTCTCAAGAAAATTGGGAAAAGGCCTGCCGATTTTGGGAAAAGGAAGTGCAATACTGTCAAAATGGGGGGAGCATAATTTTCGCTATTTAGGGGAATGTTGTTGTGTTTTTTTAAAGGAAATTGTATGTTTTAGGTATAATATTGATCAGGTACTGAACATAGCATATAACATACAAACTATGCCAAGTCTTTCAAAATTATTTAAAAATTGGGGGAAAAATAGAGGTTTTTGTAATTGGGAAGAGGCCGAATTTCGGACCCACTTAAATAGGTAAAAAAGGCCCTGATATAGTTAATCGGGGATTATGCGATCAAATCAATAGAATGACATTTTTCTTAACTATGCCAAATTTCAATTTTATACCATGTAAGCTTCTATGAACTAATTCACTATTACCTTGTTCCACATGAATACTGCGCTTATGCATAAAACTGATAGGTAACAGTGCGAACGGGTCATTTTTACACACAGGATTTATTTTTCCTAACATAACATTACTGTTATGAAGTTAGCATACCAATAATAAAATATAATTTCAAAATCAGTTGATTATAACTTTACTCGAGGCTGGATCACCTCCATTATGGGTTAGAATAAGCATACCGTATTTATTATTCAATACATGTTTGACCTTGTTTATCAAAAAATCCCACCCCCCCCCCACCACCACCCCGCTCCCCTGCCCCCCACACAAAAAATTATGTGGGGTATGTGTATTTTTAGTTGTTTTTATTTTTTAAGAGCATACCCTTTGCATTTTGCATAGTGCCGGCAAGCTACTATTATAGGAAATACAGTAGTCTGGCTTTAAATTTACAGAACAATTTTCTACAAGAACTAATATAAACTTTAGCATACGAAACCAACATTAAACATCTTTAATCACAACAGTTGTGACAGAAACCTAGGGACAGTTTCCGTACACTATTGATTACTAGCAGTTGCCTGCATACAATTATACTTGTCCTGTCTTTGGGGAAATCTTTGATCCCCTCTACGATTACATACAATTATATACTTGTTCTTTCCTTTAAGAAAATATCTGATCCACTTTAAGATCGCAGGCAATTAATAGATCAAATAGAATTAACAGGAAGCCAGCTGTCAATTTTAACCAATCAAACCAATACGATACCTCCGACAAACAATAGCATGTGCAACTGTATTATAATAAAAACGTACTGACAAATATACTCGACATCAACAAAAGGGCAGAGATATGATCGTATCTAGTAGTGGCGTAAGGTTAATACCAACCTGTGCCACAACAAATTCTGGTGCTAAAAGGAACTGGCATAATATGTTGAGGTTGTACTACATCTAAGTCAATAATTGAATTGAATTTAATTGGGTTTTACGGCGCACCAAAACATGAAAGGTCATATGGTTTCTAACAGGAATGAACACGCCAGGCTCATCCTCCATTACATCAAGATAAATTATGCCGAATGGGCCTAAAACCTTCTAACCTGCAGAACTGCAGAGTTGCTGCAAATTCTATAGTAGACACTTCATTTACGATGAAGCCACGTTTGCATACGCAGTGTCATGATGAAGACCTTAAAGGAGCATGATAAAAAATGATAAAATGAACATGAAGGGGGGGTCCTACCCATCTGCCTGTAGCGGGATTTGCAGTGGTTGTATTCTACCCCAGCAACCACATAGGGACTAAGTTAATAAAATAGGTCCATTTCATTTAAATACAAAATTAATTATGGAAATATGGAAAGCAATCGAATTATATAACCATCTATGGTAGTCAGAAATTGTCTACCAATGTATAAGTCACTAAATGCCATGTATTAAGTTCACCATCATTTATATATGGAAATATGGGAAGCACTAAAATTACAGTTCTTCATCTAAAAAAGTCAGAAATAGTCTACCAATATATATTACTAATAGCTTCCTAACCTCAGTATTAAAGTTCATCACTATTTATAACCTGAATATAAAGCTATTACGGATATTTATTTCTATAGCCATGCAACCGTATATAACTTGCAAAAATAATATTGAATAGACCAAAACTGCAGAGCATAAGCTCATTGCATGCATCTAATGTACAATTTATTAATCCAGCAGTTCTGTCCAGTGTGGTATGAGGTATAATACACCATTATTTCAGCACATTTGTATTTTGTTTCCTTATATTTTGTTACAGAGAGATTATGAACATATACAAAATGTCCATAGAGAAACAAAATAACACATCATGAAATTTCGTCTGGCAATGTTCAGTTCACATAAACATTGCTAGCATGTCCATACAGTGAGAAACAAAATAACATATGAAATTTCCTCTGGGAATGTCATATACTGAGGGGAAAAGGTTTTGTGTTGCACCTTGGAAATAATACATTTTTTGTTGTAAAATCAAGAAACTACTGCCATAGGCACAATATTTTATTAAACACACATCAATAACAGTCAAACATCTTAATGACGTTACGAATAAATGATAGGGGTCAAGCCCGTAAAGTCCCAAAATGTAAGTATATCTTGTATACAGTATTATTTCATCTAAAAAACTTACTAAACTTTTTTCCCTCAGTATATATAAACATTGCTAGCAATACAGACATTTTCAAGACAACCTATATACTAGTATATATACTCCTTCATTAACTCACCAAAAGCATAGTCCTAAGTGAGTGTATCAGGAATAATTGTAATACTGTCCAAATGTTATCTGCACAATCCAGCAACCCACCATCAACTCCTACAAGAATTATTGTCAACACTTGTTAGCACTGCTTTTTTACAGACGTTCTTTATTCTTTTTTCCAATCAACATTATCATGTCAAATGCCACTTTGGATGCCAGACAAACATGTCATCGTGGCTAAAAGAGAACAGGAATAAATAAAGTTTCTACAGACTGTGAGACTCAGTCTGCAGAAATGTTCCACGTACTCTGGTCAACTTCACCGTCAAGTACTATTAATGTTTCAAAGCAATAATTTAGATTATTTGCATGAGAAAAATCAATTTAGTGTTACATGCAGACATGTGTGGAGGACAATCCGCTCACAGATTGGCTACAGTTGAACAAATAGATGTAGGAGGCTCCCTTCTATAACCAATATTTATTTAAATAAAATTTCATTGTGCACGATGCAGTATTTAGTAACTTTTTTTTTTGATAATCAGAGTACACAGTTAAATTTAAGCTAAGTGGCACTACTGGTAGAAGCAAAATGAGTCTTCGTCATTTGATTGATTTCTTTGACAAACACACAAAAAAAGTCGTCGTCGTCTGTCGTCGTACCATAAAATATATATTTTTCAATCTCTCAAAAAGCTGCTAAATGTTTTTAGAAATGTGTAACACAACTTCCATAAACCTTGGTATCAACTCCCTGGAGACCTCAGACCCAACATACACGTTGTCGAATAAACAAGCAAATCCTGCGTTCATGGTATATATATATATATATACACACATATATATACACATATATATGGTTGCAATATATCTTAACAGCAAGAAGCTGTCTTAAATGTGGATCATTAATCATTAGGTAAGATTACGCTCGAACTCTACTTTCCAAAATCCCTGGATAACCTTCAATCTTTCTAATGTCAAAATAACAATCAGTATTTCGCCTGAAAATGACACCGATATCTATATTCCGCCTCCAGATTAAAAAAAAAACAGCCAGATAACATAGCGAATAATAATGGAACACAAATTGTCCAATCAATATTCTTCCCTAAGCTCCATGATTCTTCCCTCTTCTTTCTCTGTTACACAAAAATGGATACCGATAGTAAGCTGTGAAGTATTGGCAAACATAGAATGGTGTAAGAATGGAAGAACACAGTAATAGTACAAACAAGCAAATTCAGCGAATTAAGAGTCTCCTACTGGTTAAACTACACTATCTAGATAAAAGAGAAAATGCCCACCAGATGACCACATTGGGTCCAAGGGAAAAATTGATGTGCACACGCATAAGCCCCTCATTGCCCTAAGTACACCTGCCAAGAATGAAGTAACTACAGATTTAACAAAGGAAAATACAATATAGCATTTTTCAACAAATCAAGGGCCATAACTCTGTCGTTACTAACAAGATCTAGCTGGTTCGAACTTGTCCAAGATTTGATATACCGCGCCGTGCACAACTAGACATCATACTCAGGCTTCCTTCCAAATTTTGTAGAAATCAAACAAGCCATTTCTGAAGGATTAGTGCCGACAAGTAATTTAAAGTAAAAATGTCAAAGGGTCATAATTCTGTCATAAATCAGCAAACTGGAACAAAAGCGTGATATGCACAACTAGACATCTTACCTATGCTTCCTGCCAAGCTTCGTCGAAATCCAACACGGCGTTTAGGAGGAGTAGCGCCGATAAGAAATTTAAAAGTAAAAATGTCAAGGGTCCGTAACTCCATCAAAAATCAATGAACAGAAAAAAAATAACGCAATAGGCACAACTAGAAATCATAGCGAAACTTCCTGCTAACACTGCATTAACAAAAAAAAAAAGAAAAAAAAAAAAAAAGCAATTATTAACAAGAGGTCAATGACCTTGAAGCTCTACTGTTAGATTTTTGATAGCTAGGTCAACATTCCTGTGAAGTTTCATGAAAATCCATCAAGTAGTTTCATAGGAGTAGTCGCTACAAGTTTTCATTATATAACTCTATGTAAACAACGGCCATGTTTAATGTCAAATCAAAATATTATTTGACAAGGATCAACATCATACTGATCATTTCAGAAAAAGTCCCATATCAATATCACTTATAGTTTTCAAGAAGTAGTCGCTCATACTTGAATTTTGAAAATCTATTTTTAGCCATGGCGGCCATCTTGAATTTCCAGCCGACCTGAAATTTTGCTAGGATCAATTAGACATCAAGAACAACATTCCTGTAAAGTTTCATGAAAATCCGTCGAGTAGTTACAGAGGAGTAGTCGTTACAAATTTTTACTAGATAACTCTATGTAAACAAAGATGGCGGCTGACAGCCATGTTTAACATTGTATCAAAACGATTTTCGACAAGGACCAACATCATGACATGCTGATCATTTTAGAAAAAGTTCCATATCAATATCACTTATAGTTTTCAAGAAGTAGTCGCCATAAACTTGTTTTTTGAAAATCTATTTTTAGCCGTGGCGGCCATCTTGAATTTCCAGCCGACCTGAAGTTTTGCTAGGATCAATAAGACATCAAGAGCAACATTCCTGTGAAGTTTCATGGAAATCTGACGAGTAGTTTCAGAGGAGTAGTCGCTACAAATTTTTACTAAATAACTCTATGTAAATAAAGATGGCCGCTGGCAGCCATGTTTAACATCGAATCAAAACGATTTTCGGCAAGGACCAACATCATGTCATGCTGATCATTTTAGAAAATGTCCCATATCAATATCACTTAGAGTTTTCAAGAAGTAGTCGCTACAAACTTGTTTTTTTAAAATCTATTTTTAGATTTGGCGGCCATCTTGGATTATAATATCAACATGAATTTTTGCTAGGATCAACTAGACTTCATGGGCAACATTTCTGTAATATTTCATGAAAATCCATTCAGTAGTTTCAGAGGAGTAGTCGCTACAAAAAAAGTTTACGGACGGACAGACAGACGGACGACGGATGCCGCACCACGGCATAAGCTCTGCTGATCTCTGATCAGTAGAGCTAAAAACAAAAAGAAATAAAATAAGAAATAAAAAAAATATTTAAAAACAAATAATTAACAAAAGGTCAATGAACTTAAAGCTCTACTGATTGATTTTGATTTCAGGAAGTAGTCGCTACAGACTTGTTTTTTGAAAATCTATTTTTAACCGTGGCGGCCATCTTGAATTTCCTGCCGACCTGAAATTTTGCTAGGATCAATAAGACATTAAGAGCAACATTCCTGTGAAGTTTCATGAAAATCCGTCTAGTAGTTTCAGAGAAGTAGTCGCTACAAGTTTTCATTATATAACTCTATGTAAACAAAGATGGCCGCTGCAGCCATGTTTAACGTCTAATCAAAACGATTTTCGACAAGGACCAACATCATGTCATACTGATCATTTTAGAAAAAGTCCCATATCAATATCTCTTATAGTTTTGAAGAAGTAGTCGCTACAAACTTATTTATTTTAAATCTACTTTTAGCTGTGGTGGCCATCTTGAATTTCCGGCCGACCTGAAATTTTGCTAGGATCAATTAGACATCAAGAGCAACATTCCTGTGAAGTTTCATGAACATCCGTCAAGTAGTTTCAGAGGAGTAGTCGCTACAAGTTTTTACTATATAACTCTATGTAAACAAAGATGGCCACTGGCAGCCATATTTAACGTCAAATCAAAATAATTTTCGACAAGGATCAACATCATGTCATGCTGATCATTTTAGAAAAAGTCCCATATCAATATCACTTATAGTTTTCAAGAAGTAGTCGCTACAAACTTATTTTTTAACAAGAGGTCAATGACCTTGAAGCTCTACTGACTGATTTTGATTTCAGGAAGTAGTCGCTACAAACAGTTTTTTTGAAAATTTATTTTTAGCCGTGGCGGCCATCTTGAATTTCCGGCCAACCTGAAATTTTGCTAGGATCAATAAGACATCAAGAGCAACATTCCTGTGAAGTTTCATGAAAATCTGTCAAGTAGTTTCAGAGGAGTAGTCGCTACAAGTTTTTACTATATAACTCTATTTAAACAAAGATGGCCACTGGCAGCCATATTTAACGTCAAATCAAAATAATTTTCGACAAGGATCAACATCATGTCATGCTGATCATTTTAGAAAAAGTCCCATATCAATATCGCTTATAGTTTTCAAGAAGTAGTCGCTACAAACTTGTATTTTGAAAAATTATTTTTAGCCTTGGCGGCCATCTTGAATTTGCGGCCGACCTGAAATTTTGCTAGGATCAATTAGACATCATGAGCAACATATCTGTGAAGATTCATGAAAATCCGTCAAGTAGTTTCAGAGGAGTAGTCGCTACAAGTCTTCATTATATAACTCTATGTAAACAAAGATGGCCGCTGGCAGCCATGTTTAACGTCGAAACGATTTTCGACAAGGACCAACATCATGTCATGCTGATCATTTTAGAAAAAGTCCCATATCAATATCACTTAGAGTTTTGAAGAAGTAGTCGCTACAAACTTGTTTTTTAAAAACCTATTTTTAGATTTGGTGGCCATCTTGGATTTCACATCAACATGAATTTTTGCTAGGATCAACTAGACTTCATGGGTAACATTTCTGTAAAGTTTCATGAATATCCATCCAGTAGTTTCAGAGGAGTTGTCGCTACAAAAAAAAGTTTACGGACAGACAGACAGACGGACGACGGACGCCGCACCTCGGCATAAGCTCTGCTGATCTCTGATCGGTAGAGCTAAAAATTGTGACGGCCATCTTGAATTTCTGGCAGATCTGAAATTTTGCTAGGATCAATAAGACATCAAGAGCAACATTCCTGTAAAGTTTCATGACAATCCGCCAATTAGTTTCAGAGGAGTAGTCGCTACAAGTTTTTACTATATAACTCTATGTAAACAAAGATGGCCACTGGCAGCCATGTTTAACGTTGAATCAAAACGATTTTTGACAAGGATCAACATCATGTCATGCTGATCATTTTAGAAAAAGTCCCATATCAATATCACTTATAGTTTTCAAGAAGTAGTTGCTACAAACTTGTATTTTAAAACTCTATTTTTAGCTTTGGCGGCCATATTGGATTTCACTTCAACATGAATTTTTGCTAGGATCAACTAGACTTTATGGGCAACATTTCTGTAAAGTTTCATGAATATCCATCCAGTAGTTTCAGAGGAGTTGTCGCTACAAATAAAAGTTTACGGACAGACGGACGGACGCCGCACCATGGCATAAGCTCTGCTGATCTCTGATCAGTCGAGCTAAAAATTAAAAAATGTATTTAAACAATTATTTCAATCAATAAATCAAATTAAATAATAATAATAAAAAAAATTCAAATAAAAAATAACCAAAAAAAAAAGAAGTTTGGTAAATGTGTATTGAGGCAAAATATAGCATTTTAGCTAAATCAAGGGCCACAACTCCGCTGTTGCTGGTCCGATCTGGCTGGTTTTGAACTGTCCGAGCTTTCATTGATATTTATAACAATCTGGTAAAGATCGGATGAAAAATGAAGGCCATTGGCCAGTAGAGCTAAAAATCATCAGCTCCAAAAAGTAGGTCAAGGTCATAGATGAAATCCATGTGTCCAAAAAGATGCACTGCCCAAGACACAACAATGTCAAAATAGAATATTTTTTCTTCCAAAGATTAAGCTATAAATTAGTTCTAAAAACATCAAGTGCATAATTACAGTTCATGAGAAAGTAATGTAAATGTAACAATTAAAGTTATTTTCCCTTTACTTGGATGGTGAAGGTCACATCCACATTTGCTTTGTCACTTTGCAATGTACCACTCAAGATACAACTATAAGCAAAGATGAAAGCAGTTTGTGAAAAAGTGACCTAAACGCCAAAGTTGAAGGTAAAAAGTATAAGGTAATCTGCCCTTTGCCTGGAGAGTCAAGGTCACAACCACATAGTTTGTCATGTTGCGATGTACCACCCTTGATACAACTATAAACAAAGTTTGAAAGGTATAGTGCATACAATTTGCGCAAAATTGACCTCAACGCAAAAGTTGAAGGTAAAATTATTAAGTTATCTGCCCTTTGCTTAGAGGGTCAAGGTCACTTCCACATTTGCTTTCACAAGTTGCGATGTACCACCCAAGATACAACTATAAGCAAAGTTTGAAAGGTCTAGAGTATACAGTTTGTGGGAAAATGACCGTCGCAGCCGCCCCGCCGCCGGAAAAACAACACATATTTATTTTTTTCTTCGAAAAGGCGAGACAAAAATTATAGCAATAACCTTCAAAGTCTGAGCGTGACCGTGACTTTGAACATAAGGACCTGGATCTTCGTTGTGTCACATTGTCTCATAGTGGTGAACATTTGGGCAGCGGGGGAAGGGGCTTCAAAAGGTCCAATACACTAACAATTCAATTACCCTGTATTTGTTCAATATTTATTCACATACCTGGTAAACATGTACTGTATATACTCCTCTATGAAATAAAAACAACATATCAAACCATTTTATTATTTCAAACTCAGACATCTGCCCATAGGTGGGGAGTGAGTGAGGGTAATGTATATAAAAAAAAAATCATTTCTCAAATGATTTTTTTTCTTCCTCAGACTAAATGTTGGTATTGTGTACATTTTGCTTCAGGGTTACCTGTGGGACTCTGGGTTTGGGTCAAAATTTCAGATACACAAATACTCAAAATTTACCCCTAGATTTGGATATGGAGTCGACGGGGCGAACATATATTTGTTTGCCTTATTCACGTGTGAAGAACACATGGGGATTTGAAATGGCGCGCCGTCCAATTGTTTCCTGTTGTAATTTGTAATTCCCTTTTGTTTCTTTTAATTATTTTTAGGAATGGGGATTTGAAATGGCGCGCCGTCGAATTGTTTCCTGTTGTAATTTGTAATTCCCTTTTGTTTCTTTTAATTATTTTTAGGAATGGTGGCCATTTTGGATAATAACTGAAAATATCAAAATAAGATAACTGCAGTCTGATGCAGGCAGAAAAGTTAATTCTATTTATTAGGAACTATGCTGATCAATCATTTTCCCCCAAACACCCCTTTGTCACATAAATGGAATGGTCTTAATTCAATTCCCTGACCTCTCATTTGTTAAAAGACATGTATATGTACTTAACAAGAACACTTAAAAGCAACAATATAGTTTGTTAAGTGTTTTAAATGAGCGGAAGTAAATAAATTAGAACAACCAATATGTACTCTTCAGGATTAATGACAGTGTTTGAAACTAACTTTTTTCAAATCTAGTCCCAAGGACCACCAATTTTTTCACTCTAGTAGTCCTACCTAGAAGAGTTGTCAGTGAATTAAACTATAAATTAAAATAAAGGTAATAATTTATCAACTGACTTAACTTATTCTGTAGCTTTTTTATCAGTACAAGTGGCTGAGACACCACTGGAGGATTTTTTGGTGTTTTTTTTTCCCATACTCACACTTTTTAAAAAAAAAAATAGTCAGGGATATAATATTGTTATCCCGTTCATCCAAGTGTCTGTTGTGCATAATTGACACTATCTCCTCCTAGACCATTAGAGGTATGAAGTTGAAACTTTGGTATGTGATTGGAATATATCACAATGTGTAGATGTGCAAGCAGCAAGGGGTGCAAGCAGAAAGTGGGTATTAATTGCTGCACCTCCCCAACAGGCGGGGCTAAGGTGGTAGGAGTGATTTTACAATATAACAATTATTCCTACATGCCTGACTGCAGGAGTGTCAAATTATGTGTTATTATCGCTGTACATATTGACAGGTTTTTGTGTGGGCCGCCTGAGTCATGCACTTGGGGCAGGACTTGATGGGATACCAGTAGGTAGGGTTCAATTCTAAATTGCAGGGATTTTTCTGCATTTTCAAAAGTGGGGCCAGGGCCTTTTGAATCAGGAAAAATGTGCGCAAAATATACAAGTTTGGGGAAAAGACTAATCCTACTACCGGTATATTACATAGAAAGGCATTAAAAATGTTTGGAATAGTTTCAAAATCAACAATTCAAAAACAAGCTCTTATACAAGTCTGCAACAAATACATCGTCAAATAAGGCTACATTTAATCAGGGCGTAAGTATACAGGGAGGAGAAACTGGTTCATAAACGCTACAGTTTATCGATTTATGTTGTCGCACTAGAATGCCGCCATTTACTATTTTATCGACACAGGTAAATCAATTGTAAGCGCTTTACATTTGAAAAGATCAAATTCAGCCAATATCTCAAAATAGGCAGTTTTTACAGCCTCTTTTTTACGGCTTTCTGTTATAATCAACATCACGAAATTACCTTCTTGACAAAGATAAATACGTCTACTATTCACTTTTTGTTATTATTAATGCCTAATATAACCCGTACTTCGTATCTCGTTTGGAATAGCTATACACCATTTTTAATTTCAAAAATTTAAAATTCCAGCCGATATCTCAAAAGCGGCATTTTCATCACCTCTTTTTAGGTCTCCTATTCACTATTTGTTATTATTAATGCCTAATATAACCCGTACTTCGTATCTCGTTCGCAATAGCTATACACTGTCACCACTTTTTTTGCATCTTTGTTACATGGAACCGTCTGGTAAAATGTGTTTTTATACATGCAAACAAATACATGCTCTGTATCAGAGGACACAATGTGCATAAATAATACTTATGTTTACATTTTGCACCTTTTTTGAGTTTGTAAGTGTAATAATTTATAAGAATTTGCTGTTTCTCACACACGCGCCCAACAACCAGAAGTAGTCATTTTCACGCAGTAATGAAACACACACGACAACACAGAACGGCAAATCAGTCCGTGTCGCCTCCCTGCATACTTACTCCCTGATTTAATAAAGAAACAAGAGGGCAATGACCATGAAGCTACTGATAGATTTTTGATAGCAAGGTCAACATTCCTTTGAAGTTTCATGAAAATCCATCCAGTAGTTTCATAGGAGTAGTCGTTACAAGTTTTCATTATATAACTCTATGTAAACAAAGATGGCTGCTGGTGGCCATGTTTAACGTTAATAAAATAATTTTCGACAAGGATCAACATCATGTCATACTGATCATTTTAGGAAAAGACGCATATCAATATCACTTATAGTTTTCAAGAAGTAGTCGCTACAATCTTGTATTTTGAAAATTTATTTTTAGTCGTGGCGGCCATCTTGAATTTCCAGCTGACCTGAAATTTTGCTAGGATCAGCAACATTCCTGTGAAGTTTCATGGAAATCCATCGAGTAGTTTCAGAGAAGTAGTCGCTACAAGTTTTTACTAAATACCTCTTTGTAAATAAAGATGGCCGCTGGCAGCCATGTTTAACGTCGAATCGAAACGATTTTCGACAAGGACCAACATCATGTCATGCTGATCATTTTAGATAAAGTCCCATATCAATATCACTTAGAGTTTTTAAGTAGTCGCTACAAACTTCATTATTAAAAATCTATTTTTAGATTTGGTGGGCCATCTTGGATTTCACATCAACATGAATTTTTGCTAGGATCAACTAGACTTCATGGGCAACATTTCTGTAAAGTTTCATGAAAATCCATTCAGTAGTTTCAGAGGAGAAGTCGCTACAAAAAAAGTTTACGGACGGACAGACGGACGCCGCACCATAGCATAAGCTCTGCTGATCTCTGATCAGTAGAGCTAAAAATAAATAAAAATCTTGTTTTTTTTCGTATTTTGTAAAAATACTGTTTTTTTGGGGAAATATGAGGATATTTTGGATTGGGATGGGTCCAAAATTCGGCCCCAATTTGGGCCTAGAAAAATCTCTGAATTGGGTCATGTTGCATATCAAATTGCCTCATTGGTCAGTAACAGGTTTTTGCAGGGGCCCTCTGGGTCATGCCCTGTGGGTTGGACTTGGTGGGTAGGTGGTTGTTCATGCGAGTTACTTTGTTTGTTTGTTTGTATGGTGTTTTACAACATTTTCAACACAAGTAAGGTTACATATGACTGTCAATTTTTTTGTGGTGAGGTGCAGATCACCCATTTTCCCTGGGTAGAATCAGTATTGTACACCCCCCGCCAAAGTGCTTCAAAGTGTGCATAAAGAAATGAGCTTCTTTTGTAAATGAACGTCGGTGGTTCTACCCAGGTGCCCACCTGTGCACGAAAATTGCCCGGAGGGGCACATGGGGTCTTCCTCCACCAATGGAAGCTGGAAAGTCGCCATATGACCTTAGCTGTTGGTGCGACTATAAAATCCAATTCAATCAATCAATCTTTTGTAAATGTAGATATAAAATAACGCCATACCTGATAAGATGCATTTATAATTACAGGGCCTAAATTAAAAGATTGTTTGTTTGCAGTTTGCAACACAGACCAAAAAAAACTTTCGAGTGGTGATGCTGGGGTGGTGATGCTGGGGTGGTGGGATGGTTGTGGGCAAAAGATATTGATAAACTGATAAAACAAAACAACACAAATATATGGAAAAAAAAACAACAACAAGACACTCTACTTGCTGTTCAAAGATAAAGTTTATGAATAAAGGGACATAACTCTTTCAAAAATTATTCAACCAGAACATGACAATGACATACGCAACTAGGCTTGGTACTGATCATGCCTGCCAAGTTTCGCTAAAATCCAGCCAGAGGTTCAAGAGAACTACTCTGTACAAAGTTAGTATATTAAAACCTTTAAGAGGTTATAACACTGCCAAAATCATTCAACCACAACACGGCAATGAAAGGTGCAATTAGGCTTGGTATTGATCATCCCCACCGCGGGCAAGTAGATTTTGGGTGCGGGCAGGTGACCTTCATAAATCTGGTTGTCCGTCACTTGCCCGACGGACATTTCATCATTAGATAAAAACCAAGGGAAAATTTGCCTTGACTGTGAAGTTTGCCGATAATTGCTTAGGAATTAACCACCCGTCGATTTCGCAGAGAGCAATTACTGATGTCATAAAACTGACCTGTGTTGTTCGTTATTGTTTAATCCCTCCCACTTGACACTTTATCCGAATTTGATTGGCCGAGGAACGTTTGGGGTGCCGATCTTCAATTGAAGACGCGCTGTGTTGAGAATTTGTATACCATGTGAAATATACCCCGTAACGAGCTCCTCTATGCAGGAGGTAAGTCACGCGCCAGATTAGTGTGAAATATACATCAGTGTGTAAATCAGTTATTGAGATGGTGTAGTCGCTTTGTATATCGGTCGGTGTGTCGTAGTGACCCAAGGTAATCTTCTGTTCAATAATTAAAATCATGACGCAACACTTGACCTAGTACTGTATCCATATTATCTAATCAGCCAATGAAACACCTCCCGTTCACTACCACATGGTAAAGTGAAACAATGCAGGGTTCGACACTAACGCTAGTCCGCTAGTCCTGTGCCCACCTGTTTTTCAGGAGGACTACCTAAACGTGAAAGTTGGCTAGTCCGTCGGACTAGTAATTTTTCGAGTCCCATTATAGATATTACGGCCATAAAATACACATTCCTAATATAGGGCCGGGGTTGCTCGATTAGGCGAAGTCGCTTAAAACTTCGCTATGATTTGGTCGACTTCGCTTTTCTATCCATGTGGGGCAAACGTCATTTTCGGGTCAATTTCAGCAATTTCAAATGTGATTAACCGCATAATTAACAAAACCCTCTAAAATACACAATCAGCGCGTGTTTCACAAGTACCTTATTTAATCCCATTATCATTAAATAACAACCCGACTCTTATCTAATCAGGGTAATAGCCTAATTATCGATCATTATCGGTTTGCCTGAGGCAAGATGTGAATATAACCGCCATGTTTGCTCGTTAGGAGATCACGTGATTAGATCATGTGCGCATTCTATTTAAGTAAACCAATCAAAGCCGTCGTATTTTTCCATTTGGTGAATAATTAAAAAACGTACTACAAACTACTGCGCAAGGGCGGGGTTATGATTCGACGAGATAATTTGAAACTGATTTCTCCTGCGATAAATAAATTTAAAAGGCGGTTATAATTATATGATTGACATCGGCACAGTTGTAAATAATCTTTGCGGCGGTCGTCAATAAGCAAAATCGCAAACTTCTAATGCGTGTTTTACTGACGGTTAGTTATGAAATAAAGAAATGTGTTTGGTATAAAGCGAGTTTGTGATTGCTTTATAGACGAGAGAAATCAATGGAAATGTATTGAATCCTACGATTAGTCATAGCCATCAATAACTTTATCTATGTCTATGGATTAGGTAATGATTTTGTGTTTTGTTACTCAATGCGGGTATGACTGAAAAATAAGTTTTGGGGTAATTGTCGAATAATTTGTATTTTTCAGTAAAAATGAAACAAAGACCAGAATAATATTGCATTCGGTTAACATGTGTCGAGTTGGTTAGGGTTGAAAATGCATCTAAATCTGATGAAAGGCTGCCTGGGGAAAAACCGAAAAAAATAATAAAGATTTACGATTTCAGTTGGTATCTTCAAGACGAAAAGGGTTTTTGGCACTGTTCCCTTTGAAGTTTGTCTCCTGTTATACACCTGTTTTTGTTGTTGCTAAATACACCGTGTTTTGGAAGGACCATCTAGTTCTCAGGAGGACTACCAGATTTTTAAAGTCACTAGTCCTCAGGACTACCCGTTTAAAAAAGTTAGTGTCGAACCCTGCAATGGCAATTCAATCAACCAATTTATAAACAAGTAAAAACGATTATGGCAATTTGATTTGATGAGCAAAGAGACTTATCGACACATGTTGTAATGAATAGGTGTGCATCTGTTTTTATTTCAAAAAGACATGATTGTTTATTTTGAATGAATCCGAGTTCAATGATGGAATGGCGGGGTTTTTGTTATAAACATGAAGCATGTTTGCCACTGTATCCAAGATCTGCTTCGACCTTGGCTAGTTTCGATAATTATTCCAAGAATTGGCATCTCAAAAAGATATTGACAGAAAAACAACTACATACCAGTCAGATTTAGGCATACACCATGCTAATAATTTCCAACACAGAAAAATGGGCTTGCTGATTTATCTACGTGAATTCTATAATGAAAGTGAAAGTAGGATAAAACTTCTGTTTGACCTAATGCATCTTTTTTTTTTTTTATCTGGTGTAGTCTATAACAAAAGTAAAAGCAGAAAAAAGTTTTGTTTGACCTAATGCATCTTTTTGTTTGTTGTTATCTGCCTGCCCTTTTGCAATTACTGCACTAGGAGCATGATGCCATCATGTATGTCTTAATTCCGAAGGATCTACCAATATCTTATATTACCGTATTGGTACCAGATTCATCTAATACCCTAACCCATGTTCATCAGTGATGTCTTATCCTTGGGGTATCCCCGCCGACACCCCCATCCCCTCTCCCACCCAGTGTTTTTATGTGTTTTGTGAATGCAGCCTGTGCCCATGCCATTGTGAAAAATAGTGGCATTTTTCTAGAAATTATGAAAATTGTGAAATATTATAACGAAAAGAAAATACACTTTTTTCACTTTTATTTTCAGTTTAATATCCCTTGGTTTTAGTTTTGTTTTTGGTAAATACAGACTAGTTTTGACACCAGCTTTTTTCAAATTGTGATTTTTTTGGATGTAATTGTGAAAAAAGGATACTTTTTGGATTTGTGAATGGGGCCGAATTTCGGCCCCAAATTAGGCATAAAAAAACACTGCCACCGATGGAGGAGAACACAGATATGGGCATAATGGTAACAACCTAGTATAGCTCTGATCCTTCCTAATTTAAGGCATTAATTTTACAATGAAATCATGTAAAAAATAAGAACAAAAAGCAGTAATAGAAAAGTATTCAACTGGTCTCAAAAAAAAAGGCATGTCGACATAGCTTAATTTTGGGCAGGGCAAGTGACTTTAAATTGGGGCAAGTGACATTTTGGGCAGGGCAAGTTGAAATTGTACTTGCCCTGGGAAGTGGATTTTCAAAATATTTCCAGATCCCTGTATGCACAACTAGGCTTGGTGCTGATAATCCAAGGCAAAGTTTCATTAAAATCTGGCGAGGGGTTCAGGAGAACTAGTCCAGACAAAGTTTGTGTATTAAAACCTTTAAAGGGCCATAACTCTGCCAAAAAATCATTCAACCGGAACAAGTCCATGATTTGCACAACTAGACCAGGAACTGATTATCCCTAAAAAGTTTTGTTTAAATCCGGCCAGGGGTTCAAGAGAACTAGTCAGGACAAAATTTGTGTATTAAAAACTTTAAAGGGCCATAACTCTGCCAAAATCATTCAACTGGAACACAGTGATGATATGAACAACTAGGCTTGGTACTGATCATCCCTAAAAAGTTTCACTGAAATCCGGCCAAATGAAGGCCCTTTAGTCTTAATGAGGCCAAAATATAGCATATTTCAGAAAATGAAGGGCCATAACTCCAGTGTTAATAGTCCGATCTGGTTGGTTTTCGAACTTGTCTGAACTTTCATCAATAATAACAATTTGATAAAGTTTGGTAAAGATTGGATGAAAAATGAAGGCCCTATTGTCTTAAAGAGGCAAAATATAGTATTTTTAACTAAATCAACGGCCACAACTCCACTGTTACTGGTCCGATCTGAGTGGTTTTCGAACTTGTCCGAGCTTTCATTGATATTAACAATCTGGTAAAATTTGGAAAAGATCAGATGAAAAATGAAGGCCCTATCATCTTAACGAAGCTAAATCAAGGGCCACAACAGCGTTGTCGCTGTTGTGGCTGGTCTGATCATCTGGCTGGTTTTCGAATTTGTCCAAGTTTTTATTGATATTAACAATCTGGTGAAGTTCGGATGAAAAATGAAGGCCCTATCGTCTTAACTAGACAAAATATAGCATTTTTAACTAAATCAAGGACCACCACTTCGCTGTTACTGGTCCGATCTGGCTGGTTTTCGAACTTGTCCAAGCTTTCATTGATATTAACAATCTGGTAAAGTTTGGTAAAGATCGGATGAAAAATGAAGGCCCTATTGTCTCAACGAGGCAAAATATAGCATTTTTAACTATATCAAGGGCCATCACTTCGCTGTTACTGGTCCGATAAATGAAGGCCCTATCGTCTTAAAGGGGCAAAATATATCATTTTTAACTAAATCAAGGGCCATAACTCTGCTGTTACTGGTCCCATATGGCTGGTTTTTTAACTTGTCCGAGCTTTCATTGATATTAACAATCTGTTAAAGTTTGGTAAAGAACGGATGAAAAATGAAGGCTTAACGAGGTAAAAGTTAGGGAACGGATGGAAAGACGACGGACAACACACCAACCCATAAGCTCTGCTGGTCCTTGGGGAGAGGAGGGGGTGCAGGGGGAGTGGAGTATGGAGGAGCTAAGCGAAAAGTGGTCGCAGGCACTTGGCGTACTTACGCCACGATACTTTGCGTAGACAAACTCGGAGTTCGCCGAGTCGAAACTGCACAGGTAAAATGTGCATAATTATTCAATAACTTTAGAAAGAAATCGAAGCAAGCGACAATTAGACTCTATTTTCGGAAAATCGGATGTGGGAAATTCGATCTAACGAAAACATTACAAATGTACAGGAATATTTTCCTTGGCCACAATGTTATATAGCGGTTCCTATTACCGGCTTTGCGGCGACTGAACATTCCATTCAATTACCGTAGTAATGCTAAAAATCATAATTACGCATTGATCGTTATTGTAACTAGTTAGATATTATTAGAAAAAAATATAAGAATTCTGTGTCATAAACCTGTTATTAGTGCTGCCTTGTAAAAAGGTATATTAATACATAATTATATCGCAAAGAAGGCCCGGAGTATGGATATTTATGTTGTTGAAGAAATATTGACTTTTGGACAACAAAAATGAACAAAACTTGTGATTAAATACATTATTATTATTAATAAGGACTTACACCACTATTATCTCCCTTGAATACTCGTGCCCTACAGATGAAGGCTTTTCTACATTTTACAGGATACATTGATTTATCTTTACCCGGTTCTAAATCTACAGCATTTTAGGAAGAGATCACAGAAAAATGCATGTTGATATAAGATTTCTAGCTAATTCTGCCTAATTTTACACATCATGGGTCTAATCTCCACGGGGTTGTATTTTTGTCTAAATTTTGATAGGTGTCACGCAAATATTGAAATTAAAAAAGTTCAATCTGGTAAATATTTGTTAAAAGTTAATAACATGCAGATTATGGATTAATGAAGAATTTAAGCATAAATACATGTTGCAAAATCTTTTATCTCTATGCCACGAACAAAATGGAAAATTAATTGTGGTGTGAGACGTTAATCAGTCATATCAACTTTGTGTAGAAAAGATGCACTTGGCGTCTCATTGTTTGCACTTTTTCTGGCGATTTTTTATTGCATTTTCAAGCTGTCAGACAAGATGAAAAATTGTCGGAAAAATTCAGATTTATTTTTTATTCCAAATAATAAATCACCACAGGTGTGCACTCGTGGTTAATTGGATTCTGCGTGGAGTAACTCGGAGTCCAAACACTGACTCGACGTATATTCGCGTGGCACTGTACTGCACATCTCAGCCTATGATTAACAGGGATTTTTGGACAACTTGGATCTTGTCCAGCTTTGGGTTTGGCACTGTATCCAGCATTCACTTATAAAATGCGCTGTGTTCAGATATTCATTGTTTTTTTGGAGTTATGATTTTATTATTTATTTCTCTTCTGTTAGGCACTGCATTCATCATTCAGTTACCAGTAGGTGTGTGTCCAACATTTGGTTAGGTGCTGAGTCCAACATCTGGTTAGGTTCTGTGACCAAGGACTATGTGACCAAAACATGTGTGTCTCATTTGAGTTAGTAGGACGTTAGCTATATTTCCATACAATCTGACTAGTCCTAAACATAATGGTTTGAGTTTTCTTTAAAACATGGACAACAGCGATAAAGGGCTTGAGATGTCTTCTGTCAGATAGATTCCAGCAGTAAACAAACATAAAAATATCAAGATTCAAGTTAATTTTAATGTGTTTGGGATTATTTGATCACGCAAAGTATCAAACATAATGCATTCTTACTTTGCGAATGTAACTGACTTTGTTTATGCCTCAGATCAATAAATGATGTCAGAGAGTTGCTGATCTCAGTCTCACATCAAATTATTTTTTATGTGACCGAAATGAGCAACTCTCTGACAAAACAAACAGTTGGGTACATCATGCCCAAAGAAGCTGTAACAGCAAAACAGGAAAGAATAACTGACACAATTACCTTTTCAATAAGCATAACGTTGACATTCAAATAAAATAAATACTTTTCTGAAGGAAATTATATGTTGACAAAATTATCATCCACTTCCGTAGAATAAGCGCCCTCTGTTATGTTGAACTTCCGGTTATTTTTTTCAGATGAGTTATGCGCCTTTGATTGTGAGGCCCTTCTATGGAAATCCATAACTGTGTGCAAATAACACGTGCGGATACCGGTAACCCGGAGCACATGCTACCATATGTGACATTGTCAGACAATGTCTATATATCGATACGTTTATGTGTTAATGAACTTTTGTGTTTAAAATGGGGCGGGTTGGGACAGAGTATGATGCTTCTAAAATTAACACAAAAAAGGTGAAGTTTGTATCTGGGATAATAATTAAAGCCCTGTTTGTCTGTAAGCTTGTAGCCCGACTTGTATTTTAACACGAGTATGGCCCTTAAATCAAAATTAGTTAACGTTTTGTGTTTAAGCTTAGTAGTTGTTTTATATTTTAAATTTCATACATGTCGTATCCCAGAATCCCCTTAAAGAATTCAATGAAACACGACACATGTATTCCCTTTTATGTGAAGAAATATACTACAGCACTATTTCTTCTTCTCTCTCTCCAGATGGGGTTGGGGTGGGGTGGAGGGCATGTGCATATATGTACCTGTTTCAACTTAGTCCCCACTAAATAGAAAAGTCGGGCGTCTGCACCGATCATTGGCGTTCATTGCAATAGTTAAGCGAAATGATAGAGAGAAGAAGATATATTGTTATAGTAAATGTATAGTACAGGTTTACCACTACCAAATGCATATATACAACGTCGAATGTAGTTCATAATTATTATAAACAAGACCTCGGTCTGATGGTGTCTCGGCCATCGCGGCAAACGGCATGTGAAATATTTCATTAAATTTGTGCTTAAATGATGTCCACCAAAGATAACACTTCATATGACCAAGTATCAAACAAATAAAGGAGAGGTAATCATATGAAGTTAAGTTACTGAGGTTAATTGGTTTAACCAGGGTGTTAACGCAAAATATGATCTTGACCTTGGTATTTTTTTGTCGTTCAGCAATGTCCACCAATGACATCAATATATATGATCAAGTATCAAAGATGTGAAGTCATGCAATCACATAAAGTTAACTGAGGTTAAGTTACCTAACCACGGTTAGGTTTCGGGGATAACGCAAAATATGACCTTGACCTTGGTATTTTTTGTCATTCAGTGATGTCCGCCAATGCCAACAATACATATGATCAAGTATCAAACAAAGAAATTAAAGTTAATGGAAAAAGTTAACTGAGGTAAACTTACCTAACCAAACTTATGTTTAGGGTAAATAACGCAAAACGTGACCTTGACCTTGGTATTTTTTGTCGTTCGGCGATGTCCACCAATGCCAACAATACATATGACCAAGTATCAAAGACATAAAGTTAGGCAATCACATAAAGTTAACGGAGGTTAAGTTACCTAACCAAGGTTAAGTTACCTAACCAAGGTTAAGTTACCAAGGTTGTTTTCTATTTAACTTAAATTCTGGAAAAAGAATGAACATTTTAACCTATAATTTTATTGAATAATTGACCATCAAATGATATTCTTGAGTTCAAGTTATCCTTTAAATTATCATTTAAATAATCAAATTATGATATTTACCATTGCAATACACAACTATTATCAATGTAAATCAACATTTTTAACTAATTTTTGAATGGTCCCTTTTGTCCCCTAATGTGGTCCCTTTTGTCCCAAAATGTGGTCCCAAGTGTCTGGTCCCTTTTGTCCATGGTCCCTTGTGTCCCATTACCGTATATACATATACTATAACACAATCTCTTCTTACTATATTTATTTAATAAAAAAGGCCATGTGTTACTATGAAATAGCAGGGAGCCCCAAGAAGTAAGCGTGTACCGTTGGGTATATGAAATAGCAGGGAGCCCCAAGACGTAAGCGTGTACCGTTAGATATAGATAAAGGCAAAACGTCATTTTGACAGGGTTATGTCCCTTATCTAAACTACTCCATTTATTTGTGAGTGACCTTACGCGAAGATGGATGAACATGATTTGACTTGATGAACAACTAGATCTAAGTAGACATTGTGAAAGCAGGGCAGTTCTTTCAAGTGTGTGGTAACCATAACATTACTCACTGCGCTAGTGTAGTCCCTTTTGACTTAGAATTTCTGGTTGAATTTTTTTTGCCAAGGCCATATATTTAATACTCACTTGGTGACTTGCCATACATCAATGAAACAAATACCCGTACTGGAACCGTATTGTAAAACAGCCATTGACACTACGTGCTCCCCCACCCACACCACCACAAATAACATCAAAACATCACATGTCTATAGAAAACTAGAAATGCATCTATGAGACACAGATGCCCCCCATCCACACCACCCACCATCACTGAAAACAATCGCGGACATAAAATTTGAAGAAAATAGGCCCGTTAACTCCGGTAATACAAGGTCATGCACATCTTGACATCATAGGTAAAAGTCCTATAAAGTTTCCAAACAAGCAGTTGAAACAGCAAATGGTGGTGGCTTTGCTTCGAATAGTCAAGCATGTCTTTCTGTCAACCTGTTTTATTCATAATTTTCCATTTCAGAGATGTTGAGGTTTTATTTTTTTCAGTAGGTTTTTATCCTTAGGTTCTATAGTAAAATAAAAATCTTTGGCAGAGTAAAAAGACGATAATTTTCAAGATTTTAATTTTAAAAGATACATAATTGAATGAATTTGCATGAATGTGCATGACATATGCAGGGTTAAAAGAATCACACTGTAGATACCTTAATTTTAACAGTAAACTTGGTTGAACATCAAGGATAAAGACCGAGATTATCACCCACCAGAATGTATTTGTAGGTATTTTTTCTGGTCACTGATTGGTCAGTTTTTTTTGATGATGCTCTATCAAAATTATGAATTTCAGACTGTAGACACATGTAGGATGCGGCGACGTCACCAGCTGAGCAATATGGAGGACATTTTCACGTCTGTGGCACTCGGCAGCTTGGAGGAACTTAATTTGTATCTGAATAATGGTGGGCCTGTAAACCTGAAGGATGATCAGGGTACAACACTTCTTCACAAGGTACTATACAATATGTACAGTAATACAGCTGTGATCCCAAGTCTAGGAGAGGCCAACACTCAGAATATAACAGCTAATTTCTTTTATTTGTATCAAAGATGTATAGTAACATTAAACAAGAAATGTTTGTAAAACATATATGCCCCCCTTGGAACAACCATGACACAAACATTACTGCCAAGTTGTGAGTGCCAGCTGTTTTTGAGTTATGAAAGCCAAGCAATTTTTAGTGAGTTTTCACATATACATAATGTAACAATGGCAGTTATCCTTACATATATATGGGTATTTTACATTTAGCTTTCACATGGGTTGCTTAATTTGCATATTCTTCATCAAAATAATGTATCCGATATGTCAAAATTATTCAATAGTTTGAGCTTAAAGAGTGAAAATAAATCATAAATGTGTTTTTTTAAATTAGAATCAAATTTAATATTAATATTCATTCAATAAAGGGAGGTAATTTAAAAAATAATTTTAAATTAATATGGTCTTTAGGTTTAAATACAAAAACATCACAACATACTTGTATATCAAAAACAATAGGCCCAAGAGGGCCTGTATCGTTCTACTGGATACACCCGGGGCGTGGCCCAAATTTGACCCCAGATTCACCATTTGAACAAACTTAGTAGAGGATCCAAAAGCTGTTATTATATAACCTATAAATAGACGCGTTTTCATTGGCTAAAAATAATTTTTTAGAAAAAATATCTAGCGATATTGACCTGTTTTTTTGATATTGACCTGTTTTTTTGATATTGACCTGTTTTATATAATTGTTTTTTTGATATTGACCTGTTTTATATAATTGTAAATTGAGGGTTATATAATAAAACAGTTATGGACTTTTCAGCTGTTATACATGATGTTGATATGTACCAAAAAAACATTATTGACCTCGGCTATCGCCTCGGTCAATAATGATTTTTTTGGTGCATATCACATCATGTATAACAGCTGAAAAGTCCATAATTGTATAATATTAAATAAAATTAAACCTTTATCTGTTGTAGTTTCAGAGAAGATTTTTGAAGTTCTTCCCTATAACTCTATGTAAAACTGATCCAACAAAGGGTAAAAAAAAAAAAAAAATAGAAAAATTTAAAAAAAAAAAAAAAATTAAAGAAAAAACAAATTAAAGAAAAAAAAATAAAAAATAAAAATAAAAAAAAAAAATTAGAAAAAAGGAACAATTTAAAAAAGAAAGAAAAATATTTGAACCCATAAGCCAAAATAGTTTTAAAAAATAACGAGCAATTTTTGGTGATTTTTTTTTTACAAGTTTTGTTACTATGGCAACCACATTTCTTATGCGAATCTACCCAAAAGGGGAGGTGTATAACTACACCATGAGACAAACATTCTGCCAAGTTTGGCATTGGTAGTGCCAGCTGTTCTTGAGTATCACGAAGACAAGCGATTTTTAGTGATTTTTTACAGCTTTTGTTACCATGCCAACCACATTTCTTGTGCGAATCTACCCAAAAGGGGAGGTGCACAACTAGACCATGCAACAAACATTCCTGCCGAGTTTTGGGTTTGTAGTGACAGCTGTTCTTGAGTTATCGAGAAGACAAGCGATTTTTAGTGATTTTTTACAACTTTTGCTACCATGGCAACCATATTTCTTATCCGAATCTACCCAAAAGGGGAGGTGCACAACTACACCATGACACAAACATTTCTGCCGAGTTTCGAATTTGTACTTCAAGCTGTTTTTGAGTTAGCACGAAGACAGGCGATTTTTAGTGTTTTTTTATTTGTTTTGTTACCATGCCAACCACATTTCTTATGCGAATCTACCCAAAAGGGAAGGTGCACAAAAAGACCATGACACAAACATTTCTGCCAAGTTTCGAGTTGGTAGTGCCAGCCGTTCTTGAGTATCACGAAGATAGGCGATTTTTAGTGATTTTTTACAAGTTTTGTTACCATGCCAACCACATTTCTTATCCGAATCTACCCAAAAGGGGAGATGCACAACTAGACCTTGACACAAACACTCCTGCCGAGTTTCGAGTTTGTAGTTCAAGCTGTTTTTGAGTTAGCGCGAAGACAGGCGATTTTCAGTGTTTTTTTACATGTTTTGTTACCATGCCAACCACATTTCTTATGCGAATCTACCCAAAAGGGAAGGTGCACAACTAGACCATGACACAAACATTTCTGCCAAGTTTCGAGTTGGTAGTGCCAGCCGTTCTTGAGTATCACGAAGATAAGCGATTTTTAGTGATTTTTTACAAGTTTTGTTACCATGCCAACCACATTTCTTATCCGAATCTACCCAAAAGGGGAGGTGCACAACTAGACCTTGACACAAACACTCCTTTCGAGTTTGTAGTTCAAGCTGTTTTTGAGTTAGCGCGAAGACAGGCGATTTTCAGTGTTTTTTTACATGTTTTGTTACCATGCCAACCACAAATTTCTTAAGAGAATTTACCCAAAAGGGGAGGTGCACAGCTACACCATGACACAAACATTCCTGCCAAGTTTCGAGTTTGTAGTGCCAGCCGTTCTTGAGTTATCACAAAGACAAAGTGGACCGACCGACATACCGACATTTTTTTTATATGTTTTGTTACCCTGGCAACCACATTTCTTATGCGAATCTACCCAAAAGAGGAGGTGCACAACTACCCCATGACACAAACATTCCTGGCAAGTTTCGAGCTTGTAGTGCCAGCTGTTCTTGAGTTCTCGCAAAGACAAGAAGATTATGGACCGCCCAACAGCCTGTGCAAAGCCATATGCCCCCCCCTTCGGGTAGGGGGGCATAATAAAGGGACATACATAGCATAAAGTCACTTAAATACATATGTGTGTTTATAATCATTTATTATGCCCCCCTACCCGAAGGGGGGGCATATGGCTTTGCACAGGCTGTTGGGCGGTCCATAATATTCTTGTCTTTGCGAGAACTCAAGAACAGCTGGCACTACAAACTCGAAACTTGCCAGGAATGTTTGTGTCATGGTGTAGTAGTGCACCTCCAATTTTGGGTAGATTCGCATAAGAAATGTGGTTGTCAGGGTAACAAAAAATATAAAAAAATGTCGGTCGGTCCACTTTGTCTTTGTGATAACTCAAGAACGGCTGGCACTACAAACTCGAAACTTGGCAGGAATGTTTGTGTCATGGTGTAGCTGTGCACCTCCCCTTTTGGGTAGATTTGAATAAGAAATGTGGTTGGCATGGTAACAAAACATGTAAAAAAACACTGAAAATCGCCTGTCTTCGCGCTAACTCAAAAACAGCTTGAACTACAAACTCGAAACTCGGCAGGAATGTTTGTGTCATGGTCTAGTTGTGCACCTCCCCTTTTGGGTAGATTCGCATAAGAAATGTGGTTGGCATGGTAACAAAACATGTAAAAAAACACTGAAAATCGCCTGTCTTCGCGCTAACTCAAAAACAGGTTGAACTACAAACTCGAAACTCGGCAGAAATGTTTGTGTCATGGTGTAGTTGTGCACCTCCCCTTTTGGGTAGATTTGCATAAGAAATGTGGTTGGCATGGTAACAAAAGCTGTAAAAAATCACTAAAAATCGCTTGTCTTCGCGATAACACGAGAACAGCTGGCACTACAAACCCAAAACAAGGCAGAAATGTTTGTGTCATGGTGTAGTTGTGCAGCTCCCCTTTTGGGTAGATTTGCATAAGAAATGTGGTTGGCATGGTAACAAAACTTGTATAAAATCACTAAAAATCGCTTGTCTTCGTGATACTCAAGAATAGCTGGCACTACAAATGCCAAACTTGGCAAGAATGTTTGTCTCATGGTATAGTTATACATCTCCCCTTTTAGGTAGATTCGCATAAGAAATGTGGTTGCCATAGTAACAAAACTTGTAAAAAAAAATCACTAAAAATTGCTTGTTATTTTTTAAAACTATTTTGGCTTATGGGTTCAATTTTTTAAATCTTTTTTTTTCTTTTTTTTTTTTTCAATTTCTTTTATTTTAAATTTTTTTTTTTTGAAATTTGAAATTTGAAATTTTTTATTATTATTTTTTTTTATTATTATTATTTCTTTTTTTTTCAATTTTTCAATTTTTTTTTTTATTATTATTTTTTTTTTTTTTGAAATTTCAGTTTTACATAGAGTTATAGGGAAGAATTTCAAAACTACAAGAGTTAAAGGTTTAATTTTATTTAATATCAGCTTTTGGATCCTCTACCAACTTTGTTCAAATGGTGAATCTGGGGTCAAATTTGGACCCCGCCCCAGGTGTATCTAGTAGAACGATACAGGCCCTCTTGGGCCTGTTGTTTTTAATATACAAGTATGTTGTGATGTTTCTATATTTAAACCTAAAGACCATATTAATTAAAAATTATTTTTTAAATTACCTCCCTTTATTGAATGAATATTAAGATTAAATTTGATTGTAATTAAAAACAAGAGGCCCAAGAGGGCCTGTGGATGCTTTACTGGCTTATATGGCTCTTATAACATCAATGAAGCGAGTGACTATCATCTTAAAGAGGCAAAATATAGCATTTTTAACTAAATCAAGAGCTATTACTCCGCCATTACTGGTCCGATCTGGCTGGTTTTCGAACTTGGCATGTAGAGACAATAAAAAAATAAAATAAAATAAAAAAATAATGGAAAAAAAAAAAATAAAAAAAAAAATTATGAAAAAAAAAAATTTAAAAAAAAAATTATGAAAAAAAATCAATCAATAAAAAAAAAAAAAAAGAAAAAAAAAATTAAATTCAAAAAAAAAAAAATATAAAAAAAAAAGTCATAAAATCTGGTAAAGTTTGGCAAAGATCAGATGCAAAATGAAGGCTCTATTGAATGACGAGGCAAATTATAGCATTTTTTAACAAAATCAAGGGCCATAACTTCGCTGTTACTGGTCCGATCTGGCTAGTTTTCTAACCTGACGAGCTTTCATTGACATTAACAATCTGATAAAGCTTGGTAAAGATAGGATGAAAAATGAAGGCCCTACCGTCTTAACAAGACAAAATATAGCATTTTGAACTAAATCAAGGGCAATAACTCTGCTGATACTGGTCAGATATGAATGGTTTTCGAACTTGTCCAAGCTTTCATTGATATTAACAATCTGATCAAGTTTGGTAAGGATCGGAACAATGAAGCCCCTATCGTCTCTACGAGGCAAAATATAGCATTTTTAACTAAATAGAGGGCCATAACTCCGCTGTTACTAGTCCGATATGGCTGGTTTTCGAACTTGTCCGAGCTTTCATTGATATTAACAATCTGATAGTGTTTGGTAAAGATCGGCTGAACAATGAAGCCCCTATCGTCTTAAGGCAAAATATATCATTTTACCTAATCAAGGGCCATAACTCCGCTGTTACTGGTCCGATAAGGCTGGTTTTAAAAATTGTTCGAGCTTTCAATGACATTAACAATCTGTTAAAGTTTGGTAAAGATCGGATGAACAATGAAGCCGCTATCGTATTAACAAGGCAAAATATAGCATTTTTAACTAAATCAAGGACCACCACTTCGCTGTTACTGGTCCGATCTGGATCAGTAACACCTGAGTTATGGCCCTTGTTTTTTCTGAAAATGCTATTTTCTGCCTTGTGAACACTCTAGGGCCTTCAATATTAATCGGACCTTTATTTAACTTTGCCAGTGTCTTTATATCAATGAAAACTCGGACAAGTTCGAAAACCGGCAAGATTGAAATAATTTCACCGGAGTTATGGCCCTTGTTTTGCTGAAAAATGCCATATTAAGCCTTGTGAACACTCTAGCACCTTCATTTATAAATTGAACTTTACCAAACTTGCACAGACTGTTAATATCAATGAAAGCTCGAAAACCAGCTAGATCGGAAAATTAACAGCGGAGTTATTGCCCTTGATTTAGTTAAAATTGCTATATTTTGCCTCATTAAGATGATAGGGCCTTCATCTTTCATCCAATCTTTACCAAACTTTACCAGATTGTTTATATAAATGAAAGCTAGGACAAGTTCGTAAACTAGCTGGATCGGACCATTAACAGCGGAGTTATGGCCCTTGATTTAGTTAAAATTGCTATATTTTGCCTCATTAAGATGATAGGGCCTTCATCTTTCATCCAATCTTTACCAAACTTTACCAGATTGTTTATATAAATGAAAGCTAGGACAAGTTCGTAAACTAGCTGGATCGGACCATTAACAGCGGAGTTATGGCCCTTGATTTAGTTAAAAATTCTATATTTTGCCTCAATACGATAGGACCTTTATCTTTCATTCAATCTTTACCAAACTTTACCAGATTGTTTATATAAATGAAAGCTCGGACAATTCGAAGATCAGCCAGATCGGACCAGTAACAGCGGAGTTACGGCCCTTGATTTAGTTAAAAATGCTATATTTTGCCTCGTTAATTCGTTAGGGCCTTCATCTTTCATCTGATCTTTACAAAACTTTACCTGATTGTTTATATCATTGACAGCTCAGACAGTTTCGAAAACCAGACAGATTGGATCAGTAACAGATGAGTTATGGCCCTTGATTTAGTTAAGAATGCTATATTTTGCCTCGTTAATTCGATAGGGCCTTCATCTTTCATCTGATCATTACATAACTTTACCTGATTGTTTATATCAATGACATCTCAGGCAGTTTCAAAAACCAGCCAGATCGGACCAGTAACAGATAAGTTATGGCCCTTGATTTAGTTAAAAATGCTATATTTTGCCGCGTTAAGACGATAGGGCCTTCATTTTTCATGCGATCTTTATGAAACTTTACTAGATTGTTAATATCAATGACAGCTCGGTCAAGTTCGAAAACCAGATCGGACCAGTAAAAGTGGAGTTATGGCCCTTAATTTAGTTTAAAATCCTATATTTTGCCTCGTTAAGACCTTCATCTTTCATCCGATCTTTAAGAAACTTAACCAGATTGTTAATATCAATGAAAGCTTGGACAAGTTCGAAAAACATCCAGATTGGACCATTTACATCGGAGTCATGGCCCTTGATTTTCTGAAATATGCTATCTTGGCCTAGGGCCTTCATTTGGCCGGATTTCAGTGAAACTTTGCAGGGATGATCAGTACCAAGCCTAGTTGTACACAGTCACCATGTTCCAGTTGAATGATTTTGGCGGAGTTATAGCCCTTTAAAGGTTTTAATAAACAAACTTTGTTCCGACTAGTTCTCTTGAACCCCTGGCCGGATTAAACGAAACTTTTAAGGGACGATCAATTCTGCGTCTAGTTGTGCAAATCATTGCCATGTTCCGGTTGAATGATTTTTGGCAGAGTTATTGCCCTTTAAAGGTTTTAATACACAAACTTTGTTCTGATCTACTTCTCCTGAACCCCTTGCCAGATTTCAATGAAACTTTGCAGGGATGATCAGCACCAAGCCTAGTTGTGCATGTCATCGTCATGTTCCGGTTTACAGATATTTGGCAGAGTTATGGCCCTTTAAAGGATTTTGATACCACAATTTTTTTCTGGGCTAGTTCTCCTGAACCCCTGGCTGGATACAGAAGAAACTTGACAAGGATGATCAGTATCAAGCCTAGTTGTGCATTTCATCGCCATATTTCGGTTGAATGATTTTTGCCAGTGTTGTGACCCTTTAAATGTTTTAATACACAAACTTTGTCCAGAGTAGTCTCTTCTGAACTCTTTGCCAGATTTCAGCGAATCTTGGCGAGGATGATCAGTACTAAGCCTAGTTGCACCTGTCATTGCCATGTTCTGGTTGAATGATTTTTGAAAGACTTATGGCCCCTTATACATGAACTTTATCTTGAGCCAGTAGAGCGTCCACAGGCCCTCTTGGGCCTCTTGTTTTTATATCCTTGCTGTATTGCACTGGGCATTTTAGCGAGCAGACCTCAGTTTTAAGTCTCATTCGAACAACTAACTTAGCCCTTAGCCCGCTATGAATGTACAATGGACTGTCCTTTCTTTAAATTTAGACCATTCCATTTATAACAGTCTATTAAATCATTTTAAAATTATTTTTAGCTCTACTGGCCAAGGGCCAGCAGAGCTTATGGGATGGTGTGTTGTCCGTCTTCCGTCCGTCCGTCCGTCGTCCGTTAACTTTTCTTGTGTACACTCTAGAGGCCACATTTCTGATGCAATCATCATGAAACTTTGTCAGAATGTTTGTCTCAATGAAATCTCGGTCAAGTTCAAAAATGGGTCATGTGGCTTCAAAAACTAGGTCACTAGGTCAAATACTTGAAAAAACTTGTGTATACTCTAGAGGTCATATATGTTACCCAATCTTGATGAAACCTTGTCAAATTGTTTATCTTAATTATATCTTGATCAAGTTCGGTCACATGAAGTTAAAAACTAGGTCACTAGGTCAAATACTGGAAAAACCTTGTGTACACTCTAGAGGCCATATTTTTGACCCCAGCTTGATGCAACTTTGTCAGAATGTTTGTCTTAATTATATCTTGGTCAAGTTTGAAAATGGGTCACATGGGGTTAAAAACTAGGTCACTAGGTCAAATACTTGAAAAACCTTGTGTACTCTCTAGAAGCCGTATTTTTGACCCAATCTTGATGAAACTTTGTCAAAATGTTTGTCTTAATTATACCTTGGTCAAGTTCAAAAATAGGTCACATGGTGTTAAAAACTAGGTCACTAGGTCAAACTTTGGAAAAACCGTGTGTACACTCTAGAGGCCATATTTTTGACCCGATCTTGATGCAATTTTGTCAGAATATTTGTCTCAATTATAGCTTGCTAAAGTTCGAAAATGGGTCACACAGGGTCAAAAACTAGGTCACTAGGTCAAATACTTGAAAAACCTTGTGTACACTCTAGAGGCCATATTTCTGACCCGATCTTGATGAAACTGTCGAAATGTTGTCTTAATTATATTTTGGTCAAGTTCGAAAATGGGTCCCATGGAGTCAAAAACTAGGTCACTAGGTCAAATACTTGAAAAACCTTGTGTACACTCTAGATGCCATATTTTTTTTCATTCGATCTTTACCAAACTTTACCAGATTGTTAATGTCAATAACAGCTCGGTAAAGTTTTTTTTTTTTTAAGTTTTTTTATTATCTCTACTGGCCAAGTTCGAAAACCAGCCAGATTGGACCAGTAACGGCGGAGTTATGGCTCTTGATTTAGTTAAAAATGCTATATTCTGCCTCTTTAAGACGATAGTCACTCGCTTCATTGATGTTATAAGAGCCATATTAGCCAGTAGAGCGTCCACAGGCCCTCTTGGGCCTCTTGTTTTTAGAATGTCTTGATTCTTGGTTACAAGAAACTCATTACTCAATGAGTGATACAAACAGTCTTAATCTGTTTTTCACAGCAATTAAAAGGCTCATTCAGTACTGAGAACACACTGAGTTGCATCACAATAGCATGACATGATGTCATAATACCAGGGTGTGATGTCATAATACCAGAAAGTGATGTCATGATAGAAGCAATCAAATGAAAATATGAATGAAGCATTCTGATTGGTTCAGGGATAAAAATTGGACCAATGAAACCAGTTAATTTAAAGTTCATTACATTCTCAGAACACACTGAGGTTTTACTGGACATACTTGAAACCTAGAAATACAAAATTCTAATAATAAAATAATTCTAAAATTATTTAATAGACTGTTTTATGTTACAACATGGTGTTTTGGTGGGAAATGCCTGATGAGTCACGGACATTGTAAACTTTGATTAGCCTGCAAGTTACTCGTAGGCTGATCTGGGTTTACAATGCAGGGCTTTTTTTAGGCTGTTTTTATAGCCGTTATTCCCCATGACAAAACTTTTTTTCCCCCCAAATTTTGAAAAGAAAATTCCCAATTGAAAGAAGTAAAAGAAAGAACACTGAAAAGTAGCAAAAATGTGACCAGTATTGAATATGAAATGCTTTTAAATGCCTCTGTTGATCTTGTACTGTAAACAGTATGAAAGATACTACATGTATTATGAAATAAATGTTTGACTGTTTTGTTTCCCAATTTTATGAAAAATTGCGCTAAAATTCCCAATTTTGAGGGTATGGGTTATGTTCCCAAAATGTAGAAAAAAGGCACTGCAATGGATGCAAAGGCTATTATAGTCGTGCTTAGCGAGTTAAGGGTTAAACATGTATTATCGGTAATTGTAACACAGTATTGTCACAAATTGTATCTTAGTCTGTTACACCTGTATAACACCAACAGTATTAGCCTTGTCATTTATTTCTGATTCCAGTCTGTTTTAGTAAAGTGTCATGGATAAATATACATATTTCATGAAATAAACCCTCCAAATAATGGCAAAATTACTTATTTTTTCAAAATTTTAGCCACATGTTCAGGTCATACAGTATAATAGTAATGTATATGTGCTGATTTGGTAACGCTTAATTCGACGCTCCAGTTTTGCAGTTTGACCTAGCTGGTTAAAGCCGTTTGTATTGTGTCTATAGAGTTTGGTTTCTCAAAATAGGTAAGTTATATATATACCTATGATGATGTTGGGACATCTACTTTAATGCCTCGTAGATTGTTTCATGTTGTATAAAAAGTGTAGAAAATGTTTTTTAGTATAAATTATTTTTTCTATTTACAGGCAGTAAAGGAAAATCACCCGGATAAGGTGATCCTGTTACTCCGAAATCGAGGCTGTGACATAAACTCAACAGACAAGCATAACTGCACACCTCTACATGTGGCCGTAAAGAAGGGACATAACTCCATTCTGGAACAACTTCTGGACGCGAAAGCCGATGTGAATACTGTGTCCGATCATCATACGACTCCTTTAATACACGCCGTGGTGACGATCAACGTCACCGCTGTGAAGCTGATACTGGAGAAGGCCTTTAACTGTGATGTCAACATGGAGAATTATTATCAACAATCTGCTTTAACTTTGGCCATCGTTAGTAATAGTCCCGAAATCTGTGAACTTCTGTTGAAACACGGTGCTTCCGTAAAAGGATTGTACAACAAAAACTTCACGGCTGAGGTATCAAAACATCTATGTCGCAGTGTGGACATGATGAAAGTTTTCTTAGATTTTGGGAAAGATGTAAATCTATATCATCATGTCCGGATGGCGTGTATACTAAAAAAGCTGGATGTCGCCGAGATGGTTCTGAAGAAGTTTGAAAACCCGTTTCAGAAAAATGGCTTGGAAACTATTACTAGAAGAGAAGATGGAGATGTGTATGAAACACTGGCCAAGTCGCTCATAAGGACGTACAAACTGGCGACTAAATGTTCTCAAGATAATGAACTTTTGAAGATGATGCTAGGCTTCTGTCAGTCGGAACATAATGAGTTTCGAAGAAATCACAAACTCCGTGCAGTGTTAATGATACGTTTATTGGTAAAATATGGTTTACAGATTCACCCACAGACATCAGTAAAGACGTGTGGCTATGACTGTAAATGTAGGAAGGCTATTTTTACAGCTTTATATGAGTTACAGTCTGTAACGACCCTTAAAGGACAAAGCTGCTCCGTAATAAGACAAAATTTAATGCCCGGAAGTAAAAACTTCACAAAGGAATCTGTTAATAGTCTTCCTATACCAACGCTTTTGAAAGATTACATTTGTATGGCAGACTGGCGATAGATTCAGTCTCACTGTAATGCAGTTTCTTCCATGTTATGTAAAAGCATTTTAAATGGACATACATATTATATCACTTTTTAAATATTTAAAAAAAAAATATTGTGTCAAATTACTAATTCCTGTGGTAAAATAAACACATAAATATGATTTTTTGCTTCCAAAATATTTTGAATATGTACATGCAGTTATTGTACGGGACATTATGGTATAGGATTTTTCATCTGTAAGTCTGTCCGTATATGAGTACATATTCACGATGATCATTTCGAAGCCGTAACACCCACATTCGTGAAACTTCATTTAGCACATTGCCCTAGGTGAGAGGAGAAACCATATTGTGTTTGCCCTTTTGGGGTCAGTAGGTCATAGGTCAAAGATTCCATGACATTATATGGAAATACATATTCCTGCGATAACTTTGAAACCACAACACCCACACTCACTTCATAGGTACATTAGTAGGTCATGGTCGCTATGACCTTATATTGAAAATAGTTATTCTGCACCATAACTTTGAAACGCATACCACCCCCACTAATGAAACTTCATAAGAAGTTAGAACATTGACCTTGGTGAGAGAAGGACTCCTATTTTTTGGGGTGTCAGTAGGTCAAAGGTTAAGGTTGTCATGATCTTACATATAGTTTTTAGGGCAGCAGGGTGAACTAAAAAAGGTCAGGGTGGGCCGAAAAGGGGCAGGGTGCACTGTCCCGCCATTCCGCTTTAGTGGAAACATTATATATGCATTCTGTGCAATCACTTCAAAACCATAACATCCAAACTCATGAATTGTAAATTGCTCTTGACGAAAGAAGGAAACATTGTTTTGGGGGTCAGTAGACCAAAGATCAAGGTCAGTATTGCATGCTTTTGCAAACACATCATGTATACATTCTCAGCGATTTTTTCCACCCTTTTGGGAATGGTACAGGTACCCATTCAATCGGGAAAATTTGCATTGTTTTGTCATGAATTGGGAATTTTTCACTATGAAACAAAAGCAATATTGCATGCTTAAATACTTTGCAATCACATTACCATGTACACATTCTCTTCTCCAAGGCCGAATGGTTAACGACGTTGCGTTGTAAATATTCGCATCTCACCGCAGCGGGTTCGATTTCCACTGGGAGCTTGACTTGTGAAAAAATGTTGATTCTTACGGATGGCAGGAGGGGTACAGTACTGGTTCTACCCAGAAAAAGTGGGTGGTCTGCCTCCACCACAAAAAATTGACCGTCATATAACCTTACATGTGTTGCAAATGACGTAAAACACCATACTTGTACAAACAAACAAACATTCTCTTGTAGCATTTCGTTACCCTCACCTAAAAGAAAATATTTTCTCCCTTCTTCTGTTTGAAGTTTCTCTCGAATATTTGTCTCCCCCAAAACTGGGTTGGATGTCTGTCTGTCTGTCTGAATCTCTGTCCGTCACAAGTCATCACATATCTCTTGAACCGCTTGAGGGATTTTGAAATAACTTGGCACAAATGTTCACCATATCGAGACAACTGTGCAGAGCACAACTTCAAGTCACGTCCGTTCAAGGTCACACTTGGCGATTGAAGGTCATATGCACTGTATTTCGTGTCCGCTCCATATCTCTTGAACCGCTTGGGGATTTTGAAATAACTTGGCATAAGTGTTCACCATATCGAGACGCCTTGCAGAGCGCAACTTCCATGATGCTCATCTTTCCATTTACTTTCCCTTTTGTAAGTACAAAAAATACCCTCGTTCCATCAGTTATCAAATTAGCACAAAAACACTGTTGTAAAACTCACAAAACATGCGTTCGATAGACTACATATTATGGGGTAACATTTTTTCATTTACTATAAAAAATTATTAAATATTTTGGTAAATTCTCGACAGTATGTACATTTAGTCTATCACAGATGTGGTTTATAAAATAAAGTCTGTCTAATCACAACTGCCATCCTTCCATCCATCCTTCCATCGTTCATCCACCAGACGACAATCAAACTCTGGTTTTCCCAATTTTCTGTTCACCTCGTTATGTCTCTGACACATCCATTGGGAGAAGCTGTATTGGTCTTTTGTTTCTGGCTCATGCTGCTTCAAGCTGTAATAGAAATATTCGCTGTTTATAATGATATTAAATATTCGCTGTTCATAATCAGTCAGGGGTGTAACTTGTTTAAGTTATTTTTAAAATAACTTCTTTAGGTTATTTCAGTTTTGGGTTTTGCCCTTGGGCAGCAGAGCTTACGGGATGGTGTGGTGTCCGCCGTCCGTCCGTTAACTTTTACCTCGTTAAGACGATAGGGCCTTTATTTTTTATCAGATCTTTACCAAACTTTACCAGATTGTTAATATCAATGAAAGCTTGGACAAGTTCGAAACCCAGCCAGCAACAGCGGTGTTGTGGCCCTTGATTTAGTTAAAAATGCTATATTTTGCCTCGTTAAGATGATAGGGCCTTCATTTTTCATCCGATCTTTACCAAACTTTACCAGATTGTAACTATCAATGAAAGATCACATAAGTTAGTAAACCAGCCAGATCGAACCAGCAACAATGGAGTTGTGGTCTTTGATTTAGTTAAAAATGCCATATTTTGCCTCCTTAAGACGATAGAGCCTTCATTTTTCATCCGATCTTTACCAAACTTTACCAGATTGTTAATATCAATGAAAGCTCCGACAAGTTTGAAAAGCAGCCATATTGGACCATTTACACTGGAGTTATGGCCCTTGATTTTCTGAAATATGCTATATTTTGGCCTCATTAAGATGAAAGGGCCTTCATTTGGCCGGATTTCAGTAAAACTGTTCAGGGATGATCAGTACCAAGACTAGTTGTACATATCGTCATCGTAATCCGGTCGAATGATTTTGGCGGAGTTGTGGCCCTTTTAAGGTTTTAATACACAAACTTTGTCTGGACTAGTTCTCCTGAACCCCTCTCCAGATTTCAACGAAACTTTGCAGGGATGATCAGCACCAAGCCTTGTTGTGCATATCATCATCGCGTTCCGGTTTACATATTTTTGGCGGAGTTATGGCCCTTTAAATGTTTTTGATACACATTTTTCGGGCTAGTTCTCCTGAACCCCTGGCTGGATTTCACCGAGTATCAAGCCTAATTGTGCATATCATCAACATATTCCGGTTGAATGATTTCTGGCAGAGTTATGGCCCTTTAAATAGACAAACTTTGTCCAGATTAGTCTCTTCTGAACTCCTTTCCGGATTTCAACGAATCTTGGTGGGGATGATCAGTACCAAGCCTAGTTGCATCTATCATTGCCATGTTCTGGTTGAATGAATTTTGGCAGAGTTATGACCCCTTAAAGATTTTAATACATTAACTTTGTACAGACTAGTTCTCTTGAACCTCTTCTATTTCAACAAAATCAATAATTTACCAACCTTTTCCTGAAATCTTTGGCACAGAAGTCACATGGATAAAACCTGCCAAACAGGTACATCATGTCTTTCATGTCCTTCTGCTGTTTTACTGAAGGTTGCTCTGGGAAGTATGCAGCCATCGAGTGAAGGAAAGACCATGTGTTTCTGCCCAACTCATCTTTGTCTAGCGGACATTCTCTATGGGCTGGCTTCTCAATATCAGGACCAGCGTTTTTCTCTGTAGTGGATGTTGAACTAGTTTGGTGTCCCTTCTGAAGTTGATAATACTTTGGTCAAAAAGACATCAATGCCATAGTTATGTATAACACTTAACCCATTTCTCATTTCTTGTGGTTAAAAATGGAACTTAAAGGCGCTGAATCTTAAAATAGTTATTAAAATTAACACATGTTTTTTAATCCAGTATAATTTGACTTTAATCATCTAATTAAATAATAGGTAATACAATTTGAAGTTCTCAATTTTTATGCCCTGAAAAGTTTCGGGGGCATATAGTAATCGCACCGTTCGTCTGTCCGGATTCTGTCCGTCATTCCGCAGTTCGTGTCCGGACTGTACCTTCACGGATTTTTAATTAACTTGGCACAAGTGATCACCATAACAAAACGATGTGTCGCGCGCAATACCCAGGTCCGTACCTCAAAGGTCAAGGTCACACTTGCAGTTCATAGGTCAAAAACAGGTCAAAAACAGGTACGCATTTCGAGTCCGGACCGTAACGTCCCAACCCTTGCAGGGATTTTTAGCTCACCTGAGCCGAAGGCTCAAAGGTGAGCTATTGGGATCACTCTTCGTCCGTCGTCCGTCCATCGTCTGTCGTCCGTCGTTAACTTTTGCTTCAAATAACTTCTCCTCAGAAACCGCTTGGCCAATTTTGTCCAAACTTCACGTGGATGATCCTTAGATGAATGCTTTTTAGATTTGTTAAAATTAGGTCAGCGCAACATCCAAGATGGCCGCCATTACCATATATGGCTGAAACCTTAAAAAATCTTCTTCTCAAGAACCGCTGGACAGATTTCGACAGTTTTTCTTTTAAAATGATCGCCAACGTCTAGACTATCAAGTTTGTTCAAATGGAGTCCCCGGGGTCAAAAATGGCCATGCCCCGGGGGTCCAAAGTTTGTATATTGAGATTTTGCATGTCTTTCATATAGACATATAGGAAAAAACTTTAAAAAATCTTCTTCGGTGAAACCACAAGGCACAGAGGTCTCATGTATTACCTGTAGCATCAGATTATGGTCCTCTACTAAGTTTGTTCAAATGGTGACCCTGGGGTCAAATTTGTCCCCACCCCGGGGGTCACAGTTTTACATAGACTTATAAAGGAATATTTTTTTTATAAATCTTCTTCTCGGAAACTACAAGAGCCAGAGGTTTGATATTTTGCATTTACTATAAGCTTATGGTCCTTAACTAAGTTTGTTCAAATGGTAACCCTCGGGTCATATTTGGCGCCGCCCCAAGGGTCACATGTTTTACATAGACATGTATAGGGAAAAACTTAAAAAATCTTCTTCTCTGAAACTGCAAGAGCCAGAGGTTTAATATTTTGCATTTGCTATAAGCTTATGGTCCTCTACCAAGTTTGTTCAAATGGTGACCCAGGGGTCACATTTGGTCCCGCCCCGAGGGTCATAGTTTTACATAGGCTTGTATAGGGAAAAACAGAAAAAAATCTTCTTCTCTGGAACCACATGGCACGGAGCTCTCATGTATTACATCTAGCATCAGCTTATGGTCCTCTACTTAGTTTGATCAAATGGTGACTCTGGGGCCAAATTTGTCCCCGCCCCGGGGGCCACAGTTTAACATAGACTTGTATAGGATTTTTTTTTTTAAATCTTCTTCTCGGAAACTGCAAGAGCCAGAGGTTTAATATTTTGCATATACTATAAGGTCATGGTCCTCTACCAATTTTGTTCAAATGGTGACCCAGGTGTCAAATTTGGCCGCACCCTGGGGGTCACAGTTTTATATAAACTTATATATATAGGAAAAAAACACTCACCTCTGAAACTGCAAGAGCCAGAGGTTTAATATTTTGCATTTACTATTAGATTATGGTCCTCTACCAAGTTTGTTCAAATGATGACCCAGGGGTAAAATTTGACCCGACTCTGTGGGTCACAGTTTTACATAGACTTATATAGGAAACACATTAAAGTCTTCTTCTCTGGAACTACAAGAGCCAGAGGTTTAATATTTTGCATTTACTATACTCTTATGCTCCTTTACCAAGTTTGTTCAATTGGTGACCCTGGGTTCACATTTAAACCCGCCCCAGTGGTCACGTTTATAATAGACTTGTATAGGGAAAAACTTAAAAAAAAACTTCTCTAAAACCACAAAGCACACAGCTCTCATATATTACATATAGCCCTGGGGTCACATTTGACTGCCCAAGGTGTTATTCTCTAGCACCTTCATTTTATATTTGATCTTTACCAAACTTTGTCAGTGTCTTAAACTGTCTATATAAATGTTGTTATGCACAACAGAGCCCACATTTCTTGAACAACCTTAACCAAACTTGCACAGATTGTATATGACCATAAGATTTCGAAGAAGTTCGATAATGTGCCAGTACTCAGGTGATCGCTTTAGGGCCATCTTGGCCCTGACCCTCTTTTACTCAGGTGAGCGATATAGGGCCATCATGGCCCTCTTGTTAAATAACTTGGCACAAGTGATCACCATAACAATTGAATGTTGTTTAACGGCTCATCAACACAGTATAGGTTATATAGAGCCGCCCCAGAGAGAGGGGAAGGATACATAGGAATCCGGGAACCGTGCCCTACTCTTATTATCGAATAGATTCCTATGGTTCTTTAACGTGCTCGGAGGATAGACCGATACACGGGACCGCCCGGTTTACGTCCACATCCGAAGGACGAGGCTAAGGGAAAGTGTCTTGCCCAAGAACACACCGACGAAACTCAGTAGCACCACGGAGGATTGAACCCAGGGCCTCCGGTTACAAATCCGCCGCACTACCGACTGTGCCACGCCAGCCCTCTCACCATAACAAGACAATGTGTCGCGCACAATACCCAGGTCCATACCTCAAAGGTCAAGGTCACACTTGCTGTTCATAGGTTAAAAACAGGTACGCATTTTCGTGTCCGGACCGTAACGTCACAACCCCTGCAGGGATTTTTTAATTACTTGGCACAAGTGATCACCATAACAAGACGATGTTTCGCGCGCAAAACCCAGGTCTTCAAGGTCAAGGTCACACTTGGAGGTCAAAAGTCAAACTGTGTCCAGTCAATAACTCATTCATGGACGGATTTTCAAATAACTTGTTTGTTTGTATGGTGTTTTACGTAATTTTCAACACATGCAAGGTTATATGCGACGGTCGATTTTTTTTTGTGGTGGAGGTAGACCACTCACTTTTCCTGGGTAGAACCAGTACTGTACTCCTCCCACCATTCGTAAGAATCAACACTTCCTCACAGTGGGATTCGAACCCGCAGCAGTGAGAGGCGAAGGTTTATAACGTAACGCTGTTAACCATTTGGCCACGGAAACGCAAATCTTGAATGTAAAATTTACGAAGTTATCTGTTGCCCTTTGCCTGGAGGGTCAAGGTCACATCCGCATTTGCTATGTCATGTTGAGTTGTACAACCCAAGATACAACATATAAACTAATGTTAAAGTCTCTAAGGTATACAGTTCCTGAGAAAGTAACCTAAATGCAAAACATGTATGTAAAATTTACTAAGATATTTGCACTTTGACTAGAATGTCACACCCGCATTTATTATATTAAGCTGAGTGGTACAAGGTAATTCACACTGTATTTGCTATATCACATCGAGCTGTACTACCAAAGATACAGATAGAACTGAGTTTGAAGTCTCTTCGGGCAAGGTACCGTGGAAGTATACAATCCTTCTGACGGGATGTAAAGCCATTGGTACCGTGTGTGCATGGAGGGCCATTCTGTGCAAAATTCATTGATAAAAAATGCCCATGAACTCTACCTCGCATGGAGAGCCATTCTGTGCAAAATTCATTGATAAAAAATGCCCATGAACTTGGGAACGGGTAGGACCCGTCCCTCCCATTCATTTTGTCATTTTTATCATGCTCATTCAAGGTCTTTATCTGCAAGGGTGGAAACTTGGCTCCATCATAAATGGAGTGTCTACTATAGAATGTGCAGCAGTTCTGCAGGTAAATATGTTCTAGGCCCATTCTCCATATTTTATCTTGATGTAAATGGAGGATGAGCCTGTTACGTTCATTCCTGTTCGGTGCCATATAACCTTTCATGTGTTGGTGCCCCTTAAAACACAATTCAATTTGATTTTTCCTCGGTAACAACACTGCCGTGAAAAGCAAAATTGAGTATGCAGTAGCGGAAAAAAGAATGCTTTCGAATATTCAAGCCGCCGCATTACACGTTTGTATGAAAAAAATATAACTGCTTCGAAACCCAAATTATACAGGACTGGGTGATCTGATGAAATTTCAATTATTATTACAATTTATCTTTATTTAAATAATTGAGCAATCCTCTATAACTTACTTTTTCGGATTTGCCGTACGTGTTCATCCAAGACTGGAAGTCAGTACAAGCACGACATGGTTTCTTATTTGGACCAGGCTGGTCGGAATGACCGGATTTTTCATGAATTCGGTCGTAGGGCGCAGACATTTTGATTACGAAATCTACAAAACGCATAAAATCAAACGTTCAACAAACTCCGAGTTGTGTATTTGGTTACTATTTAAATTCATATTGCAGTCTCGCAGAACATGTTCTCCAAGGGCTAGTAGGCTCGGACTTGGTCACTGCTCTCTATGAGAATGAATGTTATATAAGACGGGCGAAATACAATGTTATAACATACAACATGTTATTTCGCAACGAATTTCTACTGACAGAAGGCCAGTAGAGCTTATGGGATGGTGAGTTGTCCGTCGTCCGTCGTCCTCCGTTGAAGTCCGTTAACTTTTGCCTTGTGAACACGATAGAGCCTTCATTATTAATCGGATCTTTACCAAACTTTGCGAGGGTCTTTATACCACTGAAAGCTCGAATAAGTTCGAAAACTAGCCAGATCGGATTAGTTTCACCCAAGGAAATCCTTGGTTTCACCGGAGTTATGGCCCATGGTTTGTTGAACAAGAGGGCCAAATTGCCCTAAATCGATCACCTGAGGATCTTTGCAATGATGAAAAAATTGTGCTCCCGCAAATGCTGATTGAAGATGTTTTAAGTCTTTCCTTATTTAAGTCTATGTAAAAACATGCAAAATCTCTTCATACAAACTTTGGACCCAGGGGTTGCAGCCATCTTTGACCCCAGGGACTTCAAATGAGCAAACTTGATAGACCATAGACGGTTAGCGATCATTAATAATAATAAAGAACAAGAGAGCAAGAGAGCATGTGGATGCTCTACAAGCTAAAATGGCTCTTATATCAAGGGGTTTCATCATTAAATTCCTTTCAATACCTTTTTACAAGTGCAAAACACAACAACTCCCTCAACTGAAATTTAAACCCACAACTCCATGCTAACAATTTAAAAGAAGATTTTTTAAGTTTTCTCAATATAAGTCTATGTAAAACATGCAAAATCTTTATATACAAACGTTAGAAAAATGAACAAAAGGAAAAACGCATCCAAAGCCCTAGCTTCTCAGTATACAAAAAGCAATTCAAAGATTTTTCTATGTAGCCATCTTGGATATCACGTTTAACTTATTTTAACAAATTTGAAAAACATTTATCAAAGGATCAACCATGTGAAGTTTGGTCAAAATTGATCAAGCTGCTTCTGAGAAGACGACTTTTTGAAGATTATCCCTATATAAGTCTATGTAAAACATGTGATCCCTGGGGCGGGGCCAAATGTGACCCCAGGATCACCATTTGAACAAGCTTGGTAGAGGACCATAAGCTTATAGTAAATGCAAAATATTAAACATCTTGCTCTTGTAGTTTCAGAAGAAACCCAAAGGTTACTATTTGTACAAACTTGGTAGAGGACCATAAGTCTATAGCAAACGCAAAACATTAAACCTCTGGCTCTTGTAATTTCAGAGAAGAAGTTTTTTTCAGTTTTCCCTATTCAAGCCTATGTAAAACATGCAAAATCTGTATATACTGTACCAACTTTAGAAAAATTAAACAAAAGAAAAACAGGAAACAATAATAAAAATGAAGAAAGATTTTTGAAAATTTCCCAATGTAAGTCTTTGTAAAACATGTGACCTCTGGAGCGGGGCCAAATGTGATCCCAGGATCACCATTTGAACAAACTTGGTAGAGGACCATAGGCTTATAGCAAATGCAAAATATTAAACCTCTGGCTCTTGCAGTTTCAGAGAAGATGACTTTTTAATGTTTTTCCTATATAAGTCTATGTAAAATTGTGACACCCGGGGTGGGGCCAAATTTTACCCATGGGTCACCATTTGAACAAACTTAATAGAAGACCATAAGCTGATGCTACATGTACTACATGAGAGCTCTGTGCCTTGTGGTTTCAGAGAAGATTTTTTTTAAAAAATCCTATATAAGTCCATGAAAAACATGCAAAATCTCAATATACAAACTTTGGACCCCCGGAGCACGGCAATTTTTGATCCCGGGGACTTAATTTGAACAAACTTGATAGTCTAGCCGTTGGCGGTAATTTTAAAAGAAAATCTGTCGAAATCTGTATGGCGGTTCTTGAGAAGAAGAGTTTTTAATGTTTCGACCATATATGGCAATGGCGGCCTTCTTGGATGTCGTGCTGACCTAATTTTAACATATCTAAAAAGCATTCATCTAAGGATCATCCATGTGAAGTGTGATCAAAATTGACCAAGCGGTTTCTGAGAAGAAGTCGTTTAAAGCAAAAGTTAACGACGGATGACGGACGACGACGACGACGACGACGGACGAAGAGTGATCCCAATAGATCACAAATGATCTAAAAATACCATATTTTGTCTTACACACACTCTAGCACCTTATTTATTATTTGATCGTTACCAAACTTGCATAAATTGTTAGTATCAATGAAAGCTCGGACAAGTTTGAAAACCAGCCAAATCGGACCAGTACGTAACACCAGAGTTAAGGTCCTTGTTTTTCTGAAAAATGCAATTGTCTGCCTTGTGAACACTCTAGCACGTTCATTTATTATTTGATATTTACCAAACTTGCACATATTGGTAATATCAATGAACGCTCGGACAACCTAAGAAAACCAGCCAGATCGGATCAGTAACACCAGAGTTACGACCCTTGTTTAACTGAAAAAATCCATGTTCTGTCTTGTGAACACTCTAGCACCTTCATTTATTATTTGCGCTTTACCAAACTTGCATATATTGTTAATATCAATGAAAGCTCGGACAAGTTTGAAAACCAGCTAGATCGGATCAGTAACACCTGGCCTGGAATTCACCAACCATTCTTGAGAATATTCTTAGACTTAATCCCAAGTACGCAAATTTCAATCACAAATATTTCTATAAGTTTACGCAATAAACGTTCATAACAAGCTGCTATGTATACATATGATGCATACTAATAAATAGCAACTTCTTACCATTGTTTATTTTTGAAGGTCATGGAAATATTGTGAACAAATTTTTAGTACTTAAGCTGAAGTCTAAGAATAGTTTGACGAATGGTTGGTAAATTCCAGGCCAGAATTATGGCCCTTGTTTTTCTAAAAAAAATAATGTCGTTTTCTGCCTTGTGAAAAATCTAGCACCTTCATTTATTATTTGCGCTTTACCAAACTTGCATAGATTGTTAATATCAATGAAAGCTCGGAGAAGTTCGAAAACCAGCCAGATCGGATCAGTAACACCAGAGTTATGGTCCTTGTTTTTCTTAAAACTGCCGTTTTCTGCCCTGTGAACACTCTATCACCTTCATTTATTATTTGATCTTTACCAAAATTTGCCTGATTGTTAATATAAATGAAAGCTGGGACAAGTTAGAAAACCAGCCGGATCGTGCGGACGTGGGTTCAAATACCACTGGGGGTTAACTTTTTAATCCCCTACCGGTGTGTCATCTGAGAAAACTATTGGTTTGCCCCCTATAGGTTTGTCCGTCAGTCAGTCCGTCCCACAATATGGATCCTGCGATATTGAGAAAAGTATTTAAGACATTTTTTATGAAACTTGACATGTTGGTAGAGGGCAATGAGGAGATTATGCACGTTATTTATTTTGTTGATCTGACAAAAAATATGGTTGCTATGGCAAGGAAATAGTAAAAATATCAAAATATATGGACCCTTTGATAACAAAAGAAATCCTTAAGATAATTTAATGAAAATGTGTGTGTGGGTAAAAGGGCGTTAGGAGACCATGCAGATCATTTTGCTTTATTAATATGTCAAACATTGGTGGTTGCTATGGCAACAGAAATTGTAAAAAAAATACACAATACGCAAAATACACTGTTACTAAATATAGAATAATGGTTTCCGCTCAGTAGGAATGGGATATTGGAATGAAACTTTATGGGTAGGTAGCTTATACGAACAGAAAGCTTGGGATTGCATTTGGGGTTAAGGTCGTTGTTACTAAAAATAGAAGAATGGTTTCCGCTAAATAACTTAAGTTAGGAATGACATATTGGCCTGAAACTTGGCGTGTAGGTAGCTTAAATGAAAGGCAGATTGGGATTAAATTTGGGACCACTGAGGTCAAGGTCAAGGTAACTGTTCCTAAAAATAGAAAAATGGTTTCCGCTCAATAACTTTAGTTAGGAATGAGATATTGGACTTTATGGGTAAGTACTTATATGAAAAGAAAGCTTGGGATTGCATTTGGGGTCACTTAGATCAAGGTCATGGTTACTGTTACTAAAAGTAGGAAAATGGCTTCCGCCCAATAACTTTACTTAGGAATGAGATTGTGTAATGAAACTTGATTGGTAGGTAGCTTATTTGAAAAGGAAGCTTGGGATTGCATTTGGGGTCACTGGGTTCAAGGTCAAATTCACTGTTACTAAAATAGAACAACTGTTTCTGCTCATTAACTTTACGTAGGAATGAGATATTGGCCTGAAACTTGGTGTGTAGGTGGTTTATATGACAAGCAAGTTGGACTTGCATTTATGGTCAAGGTCACTGTTGCTAAAAAAAATGCCCGATAGGGGACGTGTATTGCTCTGCAATACTTGAGTATTGCTCTTCAGTACTTGAGCATCTTGTTTTGGTTTTTATGGGATGGTGTGTTGTCCGTCTTCCGTCGTCTGTCGTCCGTCGTCCGTCCGTCGTCCGTCGTCCGTTAACTTTTCTTCAAACGACTATTCCTCAGAAACTGCTTGGCTAATTTTGACCAAACTTCACATGGATGATCCTTAGATAAATGCTTTTTATATTTGTTAAAATTAGGTCAGCGCTACATCCAAGATGGCTGCCATTACCATATATAGTCGAAACCTTAAACAATCTTTTTCTCCAGAACCGCTGGACAGATTTCAACAGTTTTTCTTTTAAAATGATCGCCAACGCCTAGACTATCAAGACTGTTCAAGTAAAGTCCCCGGGGTAAATAATGGCCGTGCCCCGGGGGTCCAAAGTTTGTATATTGAGGTTTTGCATGTTTTTCATATAGACATATAGGAAAAAACTTTAAAAAATCTTCTTCTCTGAAACCACAAGGCACAGGGCTCTCATGTATTACATGTAGCATCAGCTTATGGTCCTCTACTAAGTTTGTACAAATGGTGACCCTGGGGTTAAATTTGTCCCCGCCCCGGGGGTCACAGTTTTACATAGACTAATAAATAAAATAAAAAATAAAAATCTTCTTCTCGGAAACTACAAGAGCCAGAGGTTTGATATTTTGCATTTACTATAAGCTTATGGTCCTTTACCAAGTTTGTTCAAATGGTGACCCTGGGGTTAAATTTGTCTCCGCCCCGGGGGTCACAGTTTTACATAGACTAATAAATAAAAAATAAAAAAAATCTTCTTCTCGGAAACTACAAGAGCCAGAGGTTTGATATTTTGCATTTACTTTAAGCTTATGGTCCTCTACCAAGTTTGTTCAAATGGTGACCCTCGGGTCACATTTGGCCCCGCTCCAAGGGTCACATGTTTTACATAGACATATATAGGGAAAATCTTTAAACATCTTCTTCTCTGAAACTGCAAGAGCCAGAGGTTTAATATTTTGCATTTGCTATAAGCTTGTGGTCCTTTACCAAGTTTGTTCAAATGGTGACCCAGGGGTCACATTTGGCCCCACCCCGGGGGTCACAGTTTTACATAGGCTTGTATAGGGAAAAACTGAAAAAATCTTCTCTGAAACCACAAGGCATAGAGCTCTCATGTATTACATGTAGCATCAGCTTATGGTCCTCTACTAAGTTTGTTCAAATAGTGACCCTGGGGTCAAATTTGTCCCCGCCCCGGGGGTCACAGTTTTACATAGACTTATATAGGATTTTTTTTTTAAAAATCTTCTTCTCGGAAACTACAACAGCCAGAGGTTTGATATTTTGCATTTACTATAAGCTTATAGTCCTTTACCAACTTTGTTCAAATGGTGACCCTCGGGTCACATTTGGCCCCGCCCCAAGGGTCACATGTTTTACATAGACATATAGAGGGGAAAACTTAAAATATCTTCTTCTCTGAAACTGCAAGAGCCAGAGGTTTAATATTTTGCATTTGCTATAAGCTTGTGGTCCTCTACCAAGTTTGTTCAAATTGTGACCCAGGGGTCACATTTGGCCCCACCCTGGGGGTCACAGTTTTACATAGGCTTGTATAGTAAAAAACTGAAAAAAATCTTCTTCTCTGGAACCACATGGCACAGAGCTCTCATGTATTACATGTAGCATCAGCTTATGGTCCTCCACTAAGTTTGTTCAAATGGTGACCCTGGGGTCAAATTTGTCCCCTCCCCGAGGGTCACAGTTTTACATAGACTTATATAGGATTTTTTTTTTAAATCTTCTTCTTGGAAACTACAAGAGCCAGAGGTTTGATATTTTACATTTATTATAAGCTTATGGTCCTTTACCAAGTTTGTTCAAATGGTGACCCTGGGGTCACATTTGGCCCCGCCCCAAGGATCACATGTTTTACATAGACATGTATAGGGTAAAAACTTAAAACATCTTCTTCTCTGAAACTGCAAGAGCCAGAGGTTTAATATGTTGCTGTTGCAATAAGCTTATGGTCCTCTACCAATTTTGTTCAAATGGTGACGCTGGGGTCACATCTGGCCCCGCCCCGGGGGTCACAGTTTTACATAAATGCTTGTATAGTAAAAAACTGAAAAAAATCTTCTCTGGAACTGCAAGAGCCAGAGGTTTAATATTTTGCATTTGCTATAAGCTTATGGTCCTTTACCAAGTTTGTTCAAATGGTGACCCTCGGGTCACATTTGACCCCGCCCCAAGGGTCACATGTTTTACATAGACGTGTATAGGGAAAAACTGAAAAAATCTTCTTCTCTGAAACTGCAAGAGCCAGAGGTTTAATATTTTGCATTTGCTATAAGCTTATGGTCTTCTACCAAGTTTGTTCAAATGGTGACCCATTGGTCACATTTGGCCCCACCCCGTGGGTCACAGTTTTACATAGGCTTGTATAGGCAAAAACTGGAAAAAAATCTTTTTCTCTGGAACCACATGGCACAGAGCTCTCATGTATTACATGTAGCATCAGCTTATGGTCCTCTACCAAGTTTGTTCAAATGGTGACCCTGGTGTCAAATTTGGACGTGCACCGGGGGTGACAGTTGTTTAAAAAAAAAAGAGTTTTTAATTTGATTTATTTCATTTTTTCATTTTCAATTATTTTTTTTAATTAATTTATTTATTTATTTTGTTTTTTAATTTGTTAGTTTTTTGTTTTTGTGTGTGTTTTTTTGATTGATTTGAATATTTTTTTATTTTTTTTTATTTTTTTTTCATTATCTTTTTAATTACTTGACTCTTACTGTAACATTTCTTGTCGGCGCTACTCATCCTAAATGCTTTGTTGAGTTTCGACGATACTTGGCAGGAAGCATGTCTAGTTGTGCATATCACGCCTTTGTTCCAGTTCGCTGATTTTTGACGGAGTTATGGCCCTTTGACATTTTTATTTTAAATTTCTTGTCGGCGCTATTCCTGTTAAACGGCTTGTTGGATTTCTACGAAATTTGGCAGGAAGCCTCAGTATGATGTCTAGTTGTGCAAAGCGCGGTATATCAATGAAATCTTGGACAATTTCGAAAACCAGCTAGATCTTGTTAGTAATAACAGAGTTATGGCCCTTGATTTGTTGAAAAATCCTATATTGTATTTTCCTTTGTTAAATCTATAGGAGAAGAGAGCTATATCTAGCTATATCTATCTAAATCTATGAGCTGTTTTAGCCAGTAGAGCGTCCACAGGCCCTCGTGGGCCTCTTGTTTAATTTTATGACACAAGGGGTTCAGCAAGGTCTCAGATTTTGTCTCCGAATAAATGCATATGGTAATCAGAGACAGTATAAATGGGGAGGTTGTATAATTATTTACAATTATAGAAGTATATTACTAGTATACAATTTTAACAGAATGTAAAAAAGGTCCCACTGCAACCCAGAGGTATTTCCAAAAACAAATTTGGGTGAAAGTATGGGGTGCGGGGGTGGGGAGGGGGCAATAAATGTAAGGGGGCAATAAATGTAAAGGGTTTTTTTTTGTTTCAAAACCCAGTGTACACATTGTTAATACATACAGACTTATATTACACAGATAAGTATAATGTTATATTATCAAAAATAAACATTGTTTCATGTTATGAAATCCATGCACTGCCGCTACTCCGATGCTCACTGAGTTTTCCCCTCATATTTTGTTTTTGGAAAGAGAAAAAAACAAAAACATCCTGTGTAATAAATCTGTATATATAAATCCATTTTCAAAGGACAGTGTTTCAGGATAGTTTTTAAAGGATTAATATACACAACTTCCAGTTATTTATTTATTTTCGAAAAAAAACGTAAGAAAGACAAAAGATATAAGCAAAAGTATGTTAGTTGATTTTTCCAGTATCAAACGATAGCAAATAAACTTAATATTTACATTCTGGGACATGCAAAGTCCCAGAAATTATTAAGTTTATTTGCTACCGTGCATGTCCCAGAATGAAAATATTAAGTTTATTTGCTACCGCTTGATACTGGAAAGATCAACTAAGTAAATTATCTCTGTACCCCAGTTCCACAGATAGCAAGGTATTGACTCCACATGGTTTCAAACTTATTATTTTTTTAAGTTTTTACATGCGAATAGTTTCTCAACTCTGTACAAAGAGATATTATATACGTTTTAAAAAGGTTACGCTGTGGAATTTGACGTTGCAACTGTAAAGGTTTACTTGCTCAAAACTACATGTATGTCCATTTTATTATTTCCAAATCAAATATCGGTTTCTGTTACGTTACGAATGATGTATTGCATTTTTCTGTAATATAAGTTTGAAGTTTTGACCAGAATTATTTTACTGTTCCACAGTTCCAAAACAGATGTTGGATAGTTTCAGGTGCATTATTGAAAAAGCTGAACATATCGTTATTAATAATATTCATTTTAGATATAATGTAATTTGTTCAGTGTGTCCAAATTGGAACCAAAGTAACTTAGGATCTTTTGTTATTTTATAAGGTAAGGCATATACTATTTCAAATTCAAAGTTTGGAACACTAACTACTTCATTTTTAAAATTTCCATTTACTTGATGCTTTTGGATATACATTATTTCTAATCATGTTGTCATATATGGTTCGACAGCCTTTCCCAGTCTGTAGAATTAATGATAGGATTAGTGGACGTATAGGATTTGGGGCTATTACAGGCTAGAGGCACAATGTTCAGTTTTGCCAAATAATGCTTAACAGCAGTTATAATACCTTCATATTCAAGAAAATAAGATTGTATATTATAGTGTTCATTAAATTCTATGATTTCCTTTTTTGTTTAAAATGTCGTTGATGAAAGTTGTTCGTCCTGTAAACCATCTTTTGTAAAACACACTAGCGCCTCCGACCTCAATACCTGGGTTATACCTTGTACTAACTGAGTGAAGTTGTTGCCAAGATATTGGTTTAACTTGATCAGTAAAATATTTGTAACTGACAAGAACATTCTTCCAAAAAGGATTTTGAATTCCATTTAAATTTTGTTTAATGTAATCTGTTTCAAATTTATATACATTATTAATAATCGGACAGAAAATGTTCATGAGATGACTATATTTATTTTCGGTCTGAGTTATTCGACGGATCCCCCATGTTATTTCTAGAGCTAGTATGAACTTTTCCACTTCTACAATTCTAAGACCTCCATATCTATAATCTTGAATAACGGTAGTTATTTTTATTTTGTCCCTCAAATTATTCCAAAGAAATTTGTAAAATAGTGTTTGTATTAATTTGATTTTATCTACAGAAGGATTTGGTAATCCGGTAATTAAATGGTTGAGTTTGACAGGGCCATACTTTTTAAAAACAACAATTTTACCAATAGGAGTGAGTATCCTATTAGACCAAAAAACAAGTTTCATTTTATTTCTTCAATTTTGAACTCGTAATTTTTATTTACCAATGAGTTTAAGTCTGTTGTAAATTTCACACCTGAAACACTAAAAATACCATTTTCCCCAAAAAGATTGTACTCAGGACATAGTTTGACGGTACTATCTATTCTTGATCCAAACCATGACTTTTGTTTTGTCTGTATTGATATTAAGGCCGGAGATTCCTGCATAAAATGTTAATGTTAACATGGAGTTATACAATGATTCTCTGGAGCCATCCAGAGTCAAACCTGTGTCATCAGCATATTGTGATACTAAATATTCTGTGTCATCAATAGTAATACCTGTGATATTTGGATTACTTCTTAGTAATATATTTGCTAATACTTCGGGCAGAGAATGAACAGCTAAGTTGACAGTGAGTCGCCCTGACGACAGCCTCCCTGTAAATAGAACCATTCTGACATGTGCCCATTTACAATAACACAAGATTCAGTATTTAGATAAAAAAAAAAGCTTTATCCAAGATTTGTTTTAAAACTTTGTACATAAATGACCATGATACTGTGTCTAATGCAGTTGCAAAGTCAATCAAGAGCGGTGGTGTATGTCTTAGTTAAGGTGTGTAGATGCGCAATAAGGTCTTGGATTTTGGCTCTGGTCACTGGGCCCCAAGGCGGGGTAGTCAAAAAATACTCATCTTGTCCAGATGTGAAAGGTTACGATTCTAGTTTGGTATGATCATTTAGAGATTCGAGGCACAACATATATAAACTGGTTTTGACCTCCAGCATAAAGATCCCCTCTACAGGGATAATGCCTTCGGGAACTTGCAATAATTTACTTCTACGAGTTTCGGGCTTGTTACATTAATTCCTTCTGTACCCTTTGAAATTTGGTGTATTTCTTAGATAAGGATTTGTAGATGCGCAGTAATTTTCATATGTTGGCTCCATCCTCGGGGGCTCCATAGAGAGAAATCAGGTATAAAACACAACAAATTGCATATCTTGTCCAAATGTGAATGTATTTAATTCTAAATTGGTAGAGGTCATTCAATACATTGATAGATCCTGTTTGGTAAGATCATTTAGGGGACTCGAGGCACAACATTTATAAAAACGGGTTTTGTTCTCTCGTGTAAAGGGGCTCCTCCACAGGGGTGCAACTTGTGGCTTGCAGTACTTTACTATTTCAGAGTTTCGGCCTTATGACACTTACTCCTTATATACCCTTTGAGATTTCAAGTTCTTGTATGGTGTTTTCCTTAGATTCACAATAATACCACAGATTTTGGCTTCACACACTGGGGCCCCCTACTGGGTAATCGGTCCAAAAGCCACACACAAATGCATATCTTGTCCAAATGTGAATGGTTATGATTCACAAATGTGAATGGTTATGATTCACATTTGGTAAAATGTGAATGGTTATGATTCACATTTGGTATGGTCATTGATGGGCTTGAGGCACAACATATATAAAACGAGTTTTGACCTCCTGCATAAAGCAGACCCTCTATGTACAGGCGAACAACTTGGGGTAACTTACTGTAATTTACCTTTACATAGTTTCTGCCTTGTGTCGCTAACTTCTTCTATACCCTTTGAGATTTCAAGTTTCTTAGTTAAGGATGTAAGGAGGTAATCCAGCAAAAAAACACAAAACGCATATAGTGTCCAAATGTGAATGCATTTGATTCTGATTTGGTGTGGTCATTTAGGGAGTATTTAAAACGGGTTTCACCTTCTGCATAAAGCGCCCCTCTACTGGCTAATTCCCTACTATACTCTTTGAGATTTCAAGTTCATGTGTGGTGTATTTCTTAGATAAGGATGTGCAGATGCGCAATCAGTTTTCGTTTTTGGCTCCATCCGAACTCGCTAGGGTAATCAGGTAAAAATAAAAATGCATATCTTTTCCAAATGTGAATGCATTTAATTCTAAAATTACTATAGTCAGTTAGGGACTCGAGACACAACAGGTTATATAAAACTGGATTTGTCCTTGTGTGTAAAGGAGCCCAAAGTCCAGACTCTATTGTGCCCATCGCGTCAGGTATACCTTGACGTGTTCGTTGGCGGACGGACTATAAACCTTAGAACTACACACACACACTGTGTAAAGGAGCCCCTCTTCATGATCCAACTTGGGGAACTTGCAGTAATTTATGTTGGACTGCCGGGCAAAGGGTATTGTCATAAGTGCTACAACAACTAATTTACTCCCCACAGACTCCATAAAGCCAGTAGAGCGAATTCAGGCCGTCTTCGGCCTATTGTTTTATAATGACCACCTGCGCTCGTTAATACTCGATTAAATATTCAACAGAATTCCTTCGTTTGTTCGTACTAAACAAGCTTGCATTGTACAAAATAAAAAAAATGAAGTACAAAAAGCTTTTAGCAGGCTATCCATACGTGAGGGAGCCGCATTTTACGAAGGGGTTTGAAGTTGGAGGTAAGTCTAGTGTAAAAGTGTCATTGTCTTGTTTTTTTCTTGAGATTTCTAGTTAGAATAAACAAAAATACGTGAAGGTTAAATCGGATTTTGAAGTTGATAGATATTCGGATAGTATTTACACTCGGATAGTTTTTTTTCTTTAGATAAGTACTGCCTCAGTCTGAATCAGAACATAACGGAAGATGTTGGCTTGATTTTTTTTATTAAAAAAATATACACAATAAAATAACCTGCTGATTATAGAGTTCTCCGTTCAGACTAAACCACATATTTACAGTTATGGCTTATGCTTCTTTAATATTATGCACAGCGATAATGCCTCTGACATGATGCTGAAACTTGGAACAACAGGGGAGGGTGGGGATATGGGTGGTGATGAAAGGGAACATTTTAATGCATCTGTTGTCATACTGAAAAGGATGGATTGACCTTGATTGACACAATGGAATAACGGGATAATTATTCCTTTCTCAATAAATGTTAAGGTTTGCACCCACTGTGTTCAAACTTTATAACTTGATTTTCCTTGGTGAGAGGATGACTCATAGTGATTTTGGGTCAGTAGGTCAAGGTCGTGAGGATCACCCCTCCAGTTTTATATTCAACTTCTCAGCATACTCTATATCTCAGAATACCTGTGAAATTCAGTGAAACTTGGCACATGTATTCACTGTCATGATAAGACCTCAAGGGGTTGGGGTAAACAGCGAAAAGGCATGGTTAAGCGAAAAGAAGCGAAAAGGAATGTTTTTAGTAAATGTAAAACTTAATTTACTTGTTTAGTGGCAGAATTATTATTTTTTTGATTGATTAAACATGATATAAATGAATCAATATACTTTATTAAACGCAGTTATGAAAATTAAGATGCAATTAGGAAAGAGGTGCAGTTTACTCAGGAGTAGTCCCATTTATTTGACGTCTTTGTGTGCTTCTTTTACGTACATACCCGGCTGAGGACGGCACATATCAAAAAGTGTCTTGCCGTTCGTATTTTATGCACTAACTCGGGAGCAAAAAGGAAATCCCGCGAGCGAAAAGGAAACTACTATAATATGTATGTCTTAATTAAGTTTCTTAGTTAGTATTCTATGTTTGTTAATTAACCAAGATATAACGGGGCCGATATTACTATATCAATTTACTTTATTAAACCCGGTGAATTATGCAATTATTTGAATTGGGGTTTTACGGCGCACCAACACGAGAAAGGTTATATGGCGCCAAACAGGGATGAACATGCCAGGCTCATCTTACATTTACATCTAGATAAAATATGGAGAATGGGCCTAGAACCTTCTAACCTGCAGAGTTGCTGCAAATTCTATTGTAAACGCTCCATTTACGATGGAGTCACGTTTCCAAATTTGCATACGCGGTGTCATGATAAAGACCTTGAATGAGCATGATAAAAATGACAAAATTAATATATTTTTCTTTAATTTTTTACGGTTGTTAACTGTCTTTGGCAAAAAAAAAAAAAATCACCTACCTACCTACCCAGTTATAAAATCCTGGGTTGGGAAACAGAAAACAAATATATTTTTACGGATGGCTTAATATTACTTCACTGCGCGAGCGAAAAGTAATTTGTGTATTATTTATGTGTTATATTAATGTCTTAAAGAGGCTCTACCTATATCTTTTTGTCCACCAATTGATATAAACTTTACTTAATTGTAAAGAGGACTATGAAAAAGGTAAACGGCAATAATTTCACCCCATGTAATATGCGTTTTGCTGGGGAAAAACAGGATATAAAAGATCGGATTTTTGAAATTGTATTCGTAATTGTTTTAGACAAGCCGATTACGGAGATTTTCCGATCTTATTCGTTTACAATCGGAACTGCCTCGTCGGATTGGCGACGAGTTCCGATCGATTCGTTTACTATCGGAACTGCCCGAGTAGCTTGTTTTCGTTCAACTGAATGGCATTGCACATGTCCGGCAGGAATAAACGGCTGGGCAGCATTTTATTCAAGATATTGTTTTGATCATAATTAATAATTTACAGAACTGGAATACGAACCTTGTTGCTTCTTAGAATACTCATAAAATAGCTTTGCATACATATAAATGCAGTAATATTGAGTATTTAATATTTTACATTAAAAATCGCGTAGACATAGGTAGTGCCTCTTTAATTAAGTTGTTAGTGACGTAATTGTTTTAATGTTTGATTAATTTAAAAATACTCTTTGGCCTGCAAGGCAACAGTTCTGCTGGCCTGGTCTGGCCTGGAGAAAGATATGAATGCCAGAGTAGAACACTGCGGGCGTTGCATCAGACGGAGAGCCCTGTGAAGTTGGCTGAGCTGGTCCCTATTCAGACCTCTAAACCCATATAATTGGTCTGCATGGACTTTCTATCCTTAGAAATGTCCAAAGGAGGGTATGAGCATATCCTAGTGATCATAGATCATTTAATAGGTATGTCCAAGCAATACCCTGCCATAATCAAACCCATATAATTGGTCTGCATGGACTTTCTATCCTTAGAAATGTCCAAAGGAGGGTATGAGCATATCCTAGTGATCACAGATCATTTAATAGGTATGCCGAAGCAATACCCTGCCGTAATCAAACGTAGATTTGATCTTGCATTGTCCGGCCGGTTAGCTAGGTCGGTAGAGCATCCGAACAGTAGTCCGAGGGTCCCGGTTTCGAGCCCCAATCTGGCTGCACATTTTTCTAGTCCTGCGACATTTCAATAAATTAACCATGAAATCAAGAAAGTGCAGCTTATCGTGAAGTGAAAAGAAATTTCCACATGCGAAAAGGAATTTGTGCAGTATACGTGTCTTAATTAAGTTGTTTTGTTTTATAATGTTTATTAATTAACTAAGATATATTTGTATCATAGGAATTTTTTGAAAATAACAGGATATAATGATTACCGCAGTAATTCATATAGATAGACCTCTAACCACCCGTCCGTCAATTGCTAGATACATACAGTATTTGTACTTCAGACCGCTGATTTTGTGATTTAAGTTCCTTGAAACTTCGCCGTAGTCTCTTGCGCGCGACTTGCATTTCTCTGGGCATGTCATGATCAATAGAAATCTGAGTGTTTTTCAGTTAATAAGCATTGCCCATGATCCTCTCAGCATCCTCAAAGTCTCTAAAATTGACAATAATCAGTCTTCTCGGATGCTGGTGGTCACGCTAATACGGCCCTAAGCTGTGCGCACGTATGATATACATATCATTGCCATTCAAATCAAGACGGTTCACTATAGCATCAGGTATGAGCAAGAAACCGTTTTCATTATTGTTCTGTACAGGATAGGGCGTACACGTTATACTCATTCATATTTATTACAAGGTGAGCAATTACCAGAATGTATAGCCTGCTTTGCATCGTTAACGGTCAAACACATATTGTTGGAATGTGTAGACTTTGATCCTATGCGTCAAAGGTACTACAATGTTAATACTATGACCGAGTTATTTAATACTATAGATTTTATTCTAGTTTTAGATTTCCTGAAGGAAGTCAGACTATATAAATCATTATAATATGTTCTTGTATATATTTACTTTTTTATATACCCGTTTTCGGGCATTTGTTGATTTACATATATTGTTTATATTACTACCATATCATCCCTTACATTTAAATAGTTTTATCTTTATATATTTACATTAATTTTTAATTAACCCTTCATTTCTTCATCATTCATCAGTTTTTGCGCACAATATGACCTATTTATGTGTCGACGTGCCATAAAACACCATTCATTCATTCATTCATTCATTCATTCATTGTTCTCTGCAATACCCCTGAATATGAGGTTGTTCCTTCTCGAACGAGCCTCTAGGTCAATCGACTTATATGATAATGTTCTTAAAAGATCAGTGTTTCTGTTTGTGACGTCAATGACTTGTTCAGCTTTTCACAAACGTTTATCTTACAGTTTTGAAAATGTAACATACCTCGATTGTAGTCATCCTGCCCAGATTTAATCATCTGTAACTCTCCAAATATTTTCACTAATTTATCATCCATTGAACTTTATAAATTGCTGTTTAAAAGCACTCACATTTTGCCCATAGTTTGACCGTCTGTTTACTACCGTTTGAAATCCATTTCCCGCCATGTCCTCACACAAAGGCGAACAGCGATTTTCATTTTGAACATCTATTCCAACATTTAAAGCCATAATTCTGAACTTCTTTTACGCAGATATATATTGAATACCTCCAAGAACTTGTAAACACTCACTTTTATCTGTTCATTTTGTTATTTGCGTTCAATTTTAAAAATATTCAAGGAGCTTAGAAATACACACCTACACTGTCCACCATATTGTATCAGTAGACTATATATAAAGGAATTGTCGCTCCCGAGTAAACTACACCTCATTCTTAATTTCATCTTATATTTCATAATTGGGTTTAATAAAATATATTAAATAATTAAACAAACATGTAATTAAACCGGTAATTCAGGCATCAGTATAACACACATATTCCTTTTCGCTCGCGGGATTTCCTTTTCGCTACCAAGTAAACTACACTTTTTCTTATATTTCATAAATGGTTTAAACAAAATATATTAAATAATTAAACAAACATATAATACTAATGTAATTAAAAAGCTTAAGACATAAATCCAACAGTAGATTCCTTTTCTGTCGTGGGATTTCCTTTTTGCTCCCAAGTAAACTACACCTCTTTCATCTTATTTTTCATAATTGGGTTTAATAAAGAATATTGATATAGTAACATCATGTTTAGTTAAAGAAACAAATAATAATTCTGTCACTTAACAACTTAACAACAAATATATACTAAACACATTCCTTTTCGCTCGCGGGAATTCCTTTTCGCTTCTTTTCGCTTTAAACATTCCTTTTCGCCATTTATACCAATAGGATCTCAAGTGCTATAATTCCAATATGCAATTAAGTAGAAGTATGCCCCCTATTCAACATAATTTCCCAATCTGTAAACAAGACTGGATAGTCCTCCGACAGCTCTTGTTGAATTAGACCTCAAGGTCACATTAAATTGACCTGTCAATGACCCAATCATGAAAAATAATTTCAAAGCCGTAACTTGTAAACTATTAGACCTACATCTTAAAACTTCTCACAGATAGTACCGGTGGTAATGGAATAAACCTTTATGATTTTGGGTTAGTAGTTAAAGGTCAATGTAACGTATGTCACCTATGTCTTAACAAAGTAACGTGACTTTTGACAGGCGTGCAATGTTATGTATCCTTTGGGTTGAAATTGTTTTAAATGATTTAAAATTGATGTAAAGAAGAATTTTTGTTACAGTGGCACAAATTACAAAGTATTTAATATTAACTTAATCTTTTTTTGTTTGAATATATATGTAAATGGTGTGGTATATCAATTTTATAACGACTGCATTGTTCTCATTACAGTTGGGTATTTCAAGAATTTATGCAAACACCAGCCTGTGTGGGTGGGCTGTGGAGTTTATTTGGCCGTTTGTGAGTATATTTTATCATGTATATACTATTTTCATGTTCTTAAGCCTCTTTTGCCATGTTGTCTATTCATTTGTGTTGTCTTAACGTGTGAAATAACGAAATAATGGTGAAATAACGAAACGGCGACATGGCAGATATCAGCCACCATACTTTTAAGCAAATTGCTGTTCCACAAATGGTAGTAATTTTAAATAAGTATTAATAAGATTAAACGTAATATATTGACCAAACGCCAGTTTGTAATTGCCTCTGATTTATATTGAAAAATAAGCCTTTGTTTAATAGTATGGCTTTGAATAACGTTTATTTGTTGTTTTAACATGTTCACTGTCTTAAATTTAAATTGTGGGTTCAATCCCCAACTGGGTCCTACCCAAGACTTCATAAAAATGGTACTAGTAGCTCCTTTGTAGCTAGGACTGGTTGGCCTGGTAACAGTATAATGGGACTTGTAGGGGTACCGTAGCATGGCAAGTACATATGGCAGCTCAATTAAGGCAAACATTGAGCTCACTGCTACAAATTTTAAAGGGACAAAGTCCATAACTTTTAGCTTATAAAATACGAAATAATTACGTTGACAAACATCACGCACTAACCATTATTGAATATTTACTAAATAAAAACAAGATTTTTGATGGAAATCAATAGCGTTACAAACAAAATAAAAGTACCTCTTCGTGGGTTTGAACTCGCAGCTCAAACTAAAATTACACTCGCGGGTAATAATAGTGACAGTGCAATAGTCAAGAGTGCTCCCAACTGAGCTAAGCGGGCCATTTATATTATGCAATACATATAATATGGAACAATCTCGTGCGAATGGCTGTCACGTGATCAACAGAAACTAAATATTGGGAGATCGCATTGTTTACAAACAATAAATAAAACTTCTTTCTTTCAAACTCACGAATATATTACTACAGACTTATTTGAGTCTGCTCATGTTTTCATGAATACATTTCACTGAATAAAAATCAGACAGTTATTTGGTTATGTTCAATATCTGCTTACTTACGGACAGTGTCCCTTTAATTTGAGATTATTACCATTTATATTACTAATCTGAATTTGTTTTTATTTATTCTGTAGCGAGCGTGGCCTTGGGTGTTAGATACTACTATGATGTAACTCAAGATCCAGATGTCAAACACCAGTACAAAAATAGATACACAGGTACTATTAACTTACAATGCCTGCTCAATACAATTTATACTTGTCTGGTTGGTTGAATGGTGTTTTGCATCATTTTCAGCACATTTGTGGCTATACATGACGGTCAATTTTTTATTGGTGGAGGCACAGATACCGATTTTTTGTTGTTTTCTTACATGTCTATTTTTAATAGACATAAAGTTATTTTTTTTGTTAAAAGCGGTATCTGTGGGTAGAATCAGTACTGTATGCCTCCCGCCATTTGTAAGACTCGACACTTTCTCACAAGTCAAGCTCTTAGAGGAATTCGAACCCATAGCGATGGGAGATGAGAAGGTTTCAAATGCAGCGTCTTTACCATCCTGGCCACGGATACCCTTATACTTGCCTGTGATTTGTCATTACCATCCTGGCCACGGATACCCTTATACTTGCCTGTGATTTGTGCTCTTTACCATCCTGGCCACGGATACCCTTATACTTGCCTGTGATTTGTCATCTTTACCATCCTGGCCACGGATACCCTTATACTTGCCTGTGATTTGTCATCTTTACCATCCTGGCCACGGATACCCTTATACTTGCCTGTGATTTGTCATTACCATCCTGGCCACAGCTACCCTTATACTTGCCTGTGATTTGTCATTACCATCCTGGCCACGGATACCCTTATACTTGCCTGTGACTTGTCATCTTTACCATCCCGGCCACGGATACCCTTATACTGGCCTGTGATTTGTCATTACCATCCTGGCCACGGATACCCTTATACTTGCCTGTGATTTGTCATTACCATCCTGGCCACGGATACCCTTATACTTGCCTGTGATTTGTCATTACCATCCTGGCCACGGATACCCTTATACTTGCCTGTGATTTGTCATCTTTACCATCCTGGCCACGGATACCCTTATACTTGCCTGTGATTTGTCATTACCATCCTGGCCACGGATACCCTTATACTTGCCTGTGATTTGTCATTACCATCCTGGCCACGGATACCCTTATACTTGCCTGTGATTTGTCATTACCATCCTGGCCACGGATACCCTTATACTTGCCTGTGATTTGTCATCTTTACCATCCTGGCCACGGATACCCTTATACTTGCCTGTGATTTGTCATTACCATCCTGGCCACGGATACCCTTATACTTGCCTGTGATTTGTCATCTTTACCATCCTGGCCACGGATACCCTTATACTTGCCTGTGATTTGTCATTACCATCCTGGCCACGGATACCCTTATACTTGCCTGTGATTTGTCATTACCATCCTGGCCACGGATACCCTTATACTTGCCTGTGATTTGTCATTACCATCCTGGCCACGGATACCCTTATACTGGCCTGTGATTTGTCATTTTTACCATCCTGGCCACGGATACCCTTATACTGGCCTGTGATTTGTCATCTTTACCATCCCGGCCACGAATACCCTTATACTTGCCTGTGATTTGTCATAACCATCCTGGCCACGGATACCCTTATACTTGCCTGTGATTTGTCATTACCAGCCTGGCCATGGATACCCTTATACTTGCCTGTGATTTGTCATTACCATCCTGGCACGGATACCCTTATACTTGCCTGTGACTTGTCATCTTTACCATCCTGGCCACGGATACCCTTATACTTGCCTGTGATTTGTCATCTTTACCATCCCGGCCACGGATACCCTTATACTTGCCTGTGATTTTCACCTTTACCATCCTGGCCACGGATACCCTTATACTTGCCTGTGATTTGTCATTACCATCCTGGCCACGGATACCCTTATACTTGCCTGTGATTTGTCATTACCATCCTGGCCATGGATACCCTTATACTTGCCTGTGATTTGTCATCTTTACCATCCCGGCCACGAATACCCTTATACTTGCCTGTGATTTTCACCTTTACCATCCTGGCCACGGATACCCTTATACTTGCCTGTGATTTGTCATCTTTACCATCCTGGCCACGGATACCCTTATACTTGCCTGTGATTTGTCATCTTTACCATCCTGGCCACGGATACCCTTATACTTGCCTGTGATTTTCACCTTTACCATCCTGGCCACGGATACCCTTATACTTGCCTGTGACTTGTTATCTTTACCATCCTGGCCACGGATACCCTTATACTTGTCTGTGACTTGTCATCTTTACCATCCTGGCCACGGATACCCTTATACTTGCCTGTGATTTGTCATCTTTGCCATCCTGGCCACGGATACCCTTATACTTGCCTGTGACTTGTCATCTTTACCATCCTGGCCACGGATACCCTTATACTTGCCTGTGATTTGTCATTACCATCCTGGCCACGGATACCCTTAAACTTGCCTGTGATTTGTCATTACCATCCTGGCCACGGATACCCTTATACTTGCCTGTGATTTGTCATCTTTACCATCCCGGCCACGAATACCCTTATACTTGCCTGTGACTTGTCATCTTTACCATCCTGGCCACGGATACCCTTATACTTGCCTGTGACTTGTCATCTTTACCATCCTGGCCACGGATACCCTTATACTTGCCTGTGATTTGTCATCTTTGCCATCCTGGCCACGGATACCCTTATACTTGCCTGTGACTTGTCATCTTTACCATCCTGGCCACGGATACCCTTATACTTGCCTTTGATTTGTCATCTTTACCATCCTGGCCACGGATAGCCTTATACTTGCCTGTGATTTGTCATCTTTACCATCCTGGCCACGGATACCCTTATACTTGCCTGTGATTTGTCATCTTTACCATCCTGGCCACGGATACCCTTATACTGGCCTGTGATTTGTCATCTTTTCCATCCTGGCCACGGATACCCTTATACTTGCCTGTGATTTGTCATCTTTACCATCCTGGCCACGGATACCCTTATACTTGCCTGTGATTTGTCATCTTTACCATCCTGGCCACGGATACCCTTATACTTGCCTGTGATTGTCATCTTTACCATCCTGGCCACGGATACCCTTATACTTGCCTGTGATTTGTCATCTTTACCATCCTGGCCACGGATACCCTTATACTTGCCTGTGATTTGTCATTACCATCCTGGCCACAGATACCCTTATACTGGCCTGTGATTGTCATCTTTACCATCCTGGCCACGGATACCCTTATACTTGCCTGTGACTTGTCATCTTTACCATCCTGGCCACGGATACCCTTATACTTGCCTGTGATTTGTCATCTTTACCATCCTGGCCACGGATACCCTTATACTTGCCTGTGATTTGTCATCTTTGCCATCCTGGCCACGGATACCCTTATACTTGCCTGTGATTTGTCATCTTTACCATCCTGGCCACGGATACCCTTATACTTGCCTGTGATTTGTCATCTTTGCCATCCTGGCCACGGATACCCTTATACTTGCCTGTGATTTGTCATCTTTGCCATCCTGGCCACGGATACCCTTATACTTGCCTGTGACTTGTCATCTTTGCCATCCTGGCCACGGATACCCTTATACTTGCCTGTGATTTGTCATCTTTACCATCCTGGCCACGGATACCCTTATACTTGCCTGTGATTTGTCATCTTTACCATCCTGGCCACGGATACCCTTATACTTGCCTGTGATTTGTCATCTTTACCATCCTGGCCACGGATACCCTTATACTGGCCTGTGATTTGTCATCTTTTCCATCCTGGCCACGGATACCCTTATACTTGCCTGTGATTTGTCATCTTTACCATCCTGGCCACGGATACCCTTATACTTGCCTGTGATTTGTCATCTTTACCATCCTGGCCACGGATACCCTTATACTTGCCTGTGATTGTCATCTTTACCATCCTGGCCACGGATACCCTTATACTTGCCTGTGATTTGTCATCTTTACCATCCTGGCCACGGATACCCTTATACTTGCCTGTGATTTGTCATTACCATCCTGGCCACGGATACCCTTATACTGGCCTGTGATTGTCATCTTTACCATCCTGGCCACGGATACCCTTATACTTGCCTGTGACTTGTCATCTTTACCATCCTGGCCACGGATACCCTTATACTTGCCTGTGATTTGTCATCTTTACCATCCTGGCCACGGATACCCTTATACTTGCCTGTGATTTGTCATTACCATCCTGGCCACGGATACCCTTATACTGGCCTGTGATTGTCATCTTTACCATCCTGGCCACGGATACCCTTATACTTGCCTGTGATTTGTCATCTTTACCATCCTGGCCACGGATACCCTTATACTTGCCTGTGATTTGTCATTACCATCCTGGCCACGGATACCCTTATACTGGCCTGTGATTGTCATCTTTACCATCCTGGCCACGGATACCCTTATACTTGCCTGTGACTTGTCATCTTTACCATCCTGGCCACGGATACCCTTATACTTGCCTGTGATTTGTCATCTTTACCATCCTGGCCACGGATACCCTTATACTTGCCTGTGATTTGTCATTACCATCCTGGCCACGGATACCCTTATACTGGCCTGTGATTGTCATCTTTACCATCCTGGCCACGGATACCCTTATACTTGCCTGTGACTTGTCATCTTTACCATCCTGGCCACGGATACCCTTATACTTGCCTGTGATTTGTCATTACCATCCTGGCCACGGATACCCTTATACTGGCCTGTGATTTGTCATCTTTACCATCCCGGCCACGAATACCCTTATACTTGCCTGTGATTTGTCATTACCATCCTGGCCACGGATACCCTTATACTTGCCTGTGATTTGTCATTACCATCCTGGCAACGGATACCCTTATACTTGCCTGTGATTTGTCATCTTTACCATCCTGGCCACGGATACCCTTATACTTGCCTGTGATTTGTCATCTTTACCATCCTGGCCACGGATACCCTTATACTGGCCTGTGATTTGTCATCTTTACCATCCTGGCCACGGATACCCTTATACTTGCCTGTGATTTGTCATCTTTACCATCCTGGCCACGGATACCCTTATACTGGCCTGTGATTTGTCATTACCATCCTGGCCACGGATACCCTTATACTTGCCTGTGATTTGGCATCTTTACCATCCTGGCCACGGATACCCTTATACTGGCCTGTGATTTGTCATTACCATCCTGGCCACGGATACCCTTATACTTGCCTGTGATTTGTCATTACCATCCTGGCCACGGATACCCTTATACTTGCCTGTGATTTGTCATTACCATCCTGGCCACGGATACCCTTATACTTGCCTGTGATTTGTCATTACCAGCCTGGCCACGGATACCCTTATACTTGCCTGTGATTTGTCATTACCATCCTGGCCACGGATACCCTTATACTTGCCTGTGATTTGTCATTACCATCCTGGCCACGGATACCCTTATACTTGCCTGTGATTTGTCATCTTTACCATCCTGGCCACGGATACCCTTATACTTGCCTGTGATTTGTCATTACCATCCTGGCCACGGATACCCTTATACTTGCCTGTGATTTGTCATTACCATCCTGGCCACAGATACCCTTATACTTGCCTGTGATTTGTCATTACCATCCTGGCCACGGATACCCTTATACTTGCCTGTGATTTGTCATTACCATCCTGGCCACGGATACCCTTATACTGGCCTGTGATTTGTCATCTTTACCATCCTGGCCACGGATACCCTTATACTTGCCTGTGATTTGTCATTACCATCCTGGCCACGGATACCCTTATACTTGCCTGTGATTTGTCATTACCAGCCTGGCCACGGATACCCTTATACTTGCCTGTGATTTGTCATTACCATCCTGGCCACGGATACCCTTATACTTGCCTGTGATTTGTCATTACCAGCCTGGCCACGGATACCCTTATACTTGCCTGTGATTTGTCATTACCATCCTGGCCACGGATACCCTTATACTTGCCTGTGATTTGTCATTACCAGCCTGGCCACGGATACCCTTATACTTGCCTGTGATTTGTCATTACCATCCTGGCCACGGATACCCTTATACTTGCCTGTGATTTGTCATTACCATCCTGGCCACGGATACCCTTATACTTGCCTGTGATTTGTCATTACCATCTTGGCCACGGATACCCTTATACTTGCCTGTGATTTGTCATTACTATCAATAATCTATGTCACTGCTAAACTGCTTGGGATATAAGGATAAAAATTGAGTTGCTTATGTATCGTCAATAGACAGTGTGATGCATACCAGATTACAAGTCTTGTAGTGTTTATGTCTAGTCCCACCATAAGGTGGGTGAACGTTCTGGATACAAGGGGAAAACAGCCACACAATAAAAAAGTAATTCAAACAAATCTTAGTTATTTTGCATCAAGTTCACAGAATACATGTCACTTTCTGATTTGTTATGAACCATTTTAGTCAGTAAAGCGTTAACCCTTAACCCGCTATGCACGACTATAATAGCCTTTGCGTCCATTGTAAACCCAGATCAGCCTGCGAGTAACTCGCAGGCTGATCAGGGTTTACAATGTCCTGCTGGTGATCAGTCACCAAAACACCCCTTTGTCACATAAATGGAATGGTCTTAATTCAAAGAAGGAACAGTCCGTTATATATATGTAGCGGGTTAAGGGTTAACAGGCTCTCTTAGGACTCTTGGTCTTGGAACTGATTGTCTTTTTGTGTACACAAGCATCAACAATTGCTCAGTTATACAACCAGAAACAACTGATTCTGATTTATTTAATATCGATTTAACATGTTTAATATGTTTAAGACTATCTAAAAGTTGCTCTTTTCTATTTTGCAGTTATGCGGAAAGAGGATGTTAAAGACCCAACAAAGGAGTGTTATAATTAGACATGAAGATAAACATTTAGCTTGTTTGATTTTATATCGGGTCAACAATGAAAGTGGGAATTGTAATCTGTTTGTTTTATAGTTGTAAATAAAAAAGAAAATAGGAGGAAGGTATTGCTCTTGTATGTACTAGTATATTTATAAGTTCTCAGATTACTGAGATTAGTGCATAATTTATGGTAGAACTGGTAATGTACAGAGAATAAACATGTGAGCGTTTTGAGATTTGAAAATAAATTACGCTGGACAAGTCGATTTTGGTGGAACATTTTAATAGGATTGGTGGAACTTTTCAAAAGGGCTGGATGATATCTGAAAGAATTATGGATGTCAACCCAAATATGAACCATTATAATGAGCTTCAGTTCTAAATATAAATTGTGCAATTGCACTTAATCTATCACCTTGTTATGTCCAATTTAATTATTATCCTTCCCCTTCCCAGAGCATTTCCGTGGCCGAGGGGTTAACAACATTGCGTTGTAAACCTCACCTCTCACCACTGGGAGCTAGACTTGTGTATGAGGAAGTGTCGATTCTAACGGATGACGGGAGGTGTACAGTACTGGTTCTACCCAGGAAAAACGGGTGATCTGCCTCCAACACAAAAAAAAAATCGACTGTCATATATAATCTTACATGTGTTGAAAATGACGTAAATCACCATACAAACAAATAAATTCCTCTTCCCTGTAAACAATTGTAGTTGGGATGTACTGGATTCAGTTTTATATATTCCTTCAAATAAAGTTTAGGACGGGTATACAGTATTCAGTCTATCTGATCACAGACCTAATAACAAAAAGATGACCATACGAAAATTATCAAAATTTCACATGGCAGAGTGATAAAATTTCACAAAATATTTCCCAACTTTAAACACATCATGAAAAGTTTTATAGAGACAAGTTTCAGTCATGCCAAATCCCATCACAAATTAAAATGATCAATGTCGATTATGATAATAATTATTTTGCTTTCTCTACATTTAGAGCAAAAAAAGGAGTTTGACGGACACTTTGACTATGTCAAAACCTTGATTTTTAAGAGAAAAGTGAAAACTGACATTTTTAACTTTAAACATCTTTTTATACAATTTCTTATTTTGAAAATGAATATAAATTATTATAATCCCATTTTGCTATTCACTATGAATCTTTTGAACATATTCTCCTCAAAATGAGTGAATAATTGAGAGAGAAGATAGAAGGAAAAGTTAAGGTGCCACATTTGGTTATGATACAAAGTTTCCTTCTGTTATTAATATGAGGGCTGGCGTGACGCAGTCGGTAACGCGGCGGATTTTTAACCGGAGGCCATTGTGTTCCGTCGGTGTGTTCTTGGGCAAGACACTTTCCCTTAGCCTTGTCCTTGGATGGGGACGTAAACCGGGCGGTTCTGTGTATTGGTCTATCCTCCATGCACGTTAAAGAACCATAAAAATCCATTCGATAATAAAAGTAGGGCACGGTTCCCCGATTCCTATGTATCCTTCCCCTGTCTCTGGAGCGGCTCTAAATAACCTATACTTTGTTGATGAGCCATTAAACAACATTCAACAGTCAATCCATTTATTAATGTCTGTGATGTGTCCTTTCCATATTAAATGCTTTAGTATATCAGTTGTAACAAAATGCAGGTCATAATTGTTTTTTAGCTCGACTGATCAGAGATCAGCAGAGCTTATGCCATGGTGCAGCGTCCGTCGTCCGTCTGTCTGTCCGTAAACTTTTATTTGTAGCGACTACTCCTCTGAAACTACTGGATGGATATTCATGAAACTTTGCAGAAATGTTGCCCATAAAGTCTAGTTGATCCTAGCAAAAATTCATGTTGATGTGAAATCCAAGATGGCCACCAAAGCTAAAAAATAGATTTTTAAAATACAAGTTTGTAGCGACTACTTCTTGAAAACTATAAGTGATATTGATATGGGACTTTTTCTAAAATGATCAGCATGACATGATGTTGGTCCTTGTCAAAAATTATTTTGATTCGACGTTAAACATGGCTGCCAGTGGCCATCTTTGTTTACATAGAGTTATATAGTAAAAACTTGTAGCGACTACTCCTCCGAAACTACTTGGCGGATTTCCATGAAACTTTACAGGAATGTTGCTCTTGATGTCTAATTGATCCTAGCAAAATTGCAGGTCCAGAAATTCAAGATGGCCACCACAGCTAAAAATAGATTTTTAAGAAATAAGATTGTAGCGACTACTTCTTGAAAACTATAAGTGATATTGATATGGGACTTTTTCTAAAATCAGGGTTTCCATTGACACAGCTTTTCTGCGTCCCTGACTCGAAAAAAAAGCATGGGACCCGTAATTCACGAGTAGCTGCGTCCCTTGGGACGCACATTTACATAATAGACATTTGGAGCGTTATTGGTCATTGTAATCATTGTAAATCTTCTAAATATCGTTTATAAACAAACGCCGAAAGATCAACGCCATTTTCACTTCCGGTAGTGCGTGTATCATGATCATAATATTCAATCGAGTTTGAATTTATTTCTTCGCAACAAGTCAATTAAAGCATTTATCTTCAGATTTGTGTACGTTTTTCACTTCGTAGCTTGATTCTGATGAGAAAAGGGATCTTCAAATCGACAACCTCCAATGCCAAAAAGACGTATGCATTTAAAATTGAAAACGGAAATGATCATTGCCAGGGTCTGGTATAATAATTCATTTGCTTCGTTATCGTCGCTATTTTTTACGGTCGGGTGGTGGGGGGGTCAAAATCAGGGTCGGTCGTTTTTTTTAGGCCTAATGTCAGTGATAACTAGCAAATTTTTTTGTCCGATGCTAATATGGTCGAAAGAAAAAAGTTTGATTTTGCAAAAAGCTTTGGGAAAATAATGTAATAATGTCAATAGTAATGGTCAGTTAGTAGATTTCCAATTTGGCGAGTTGAAATATTATGCACTGGCCAAAGTTTGCAAGTGCCTAAAATAGTTAATCTCTACCCGTCATGTATCCTAGGGATGGATATATACACTTACAACATAGGCATACTGCTAGGGTTAACTTTAAATCAGTATATTAAACCTATCTTTATGCTCTTTTTCCACCTCTTGGATTAGCAGATTAATAATGTATCATCTTTGTAAATAAGTGTCACAAGCCATTGGACCCTATAGCAATTATATTTAAATACCTATAATGATATTCCGCTACTAAATGAAAGCAAAATTGATCATTTGTGCAATATTTAAAAAAGGACCCCTAAAATCTGAAGCAGGACCCCACAAAAATTGTATATGGGGGCCCTGGGACCCTCATACTGAAAAACATAATGGAAACCCTGAAAATGATCAGCATGACATGATGTTGATCCTAGTCGAACTTTGTTTTGATTCAACGTTAAACATGGCTGCCAATGGCCATCTTTGTTTACATAGAGTTATATAGTAAAAACCTGTAGCGACTTCTCCTCTGAAACTACTTAACAGATGTTCATGAAACTTCACAGGAATGTTGCTCTTGATGTCTAGTTGATCCTAGAAAAATTTCAGGCTGGCCGGAAATTCAAGATGGCCACCACATCTAAAAATAGATTTAAAATAAATAAATGGGATGTTTCTAAAATGATCAGCATGACATGATGTTGATCCTTGTCGACATTTATTTCGATGCGACTTTAAACATGGATTTTATGAAACTTTACAGGAATGTTGCTCTTGATGTCTAATTGTTCCCAGATTATTTTGTTTAAGGTCGCCCGGAAATTTAAGATGGCTGCCATGGCTAAAAATAGATTTTCAAAATACAAGTTTGTAGCGACTACTTCTTGAAAACTTTAAGTGATATTGATATGGGACTTTTTCTAAAATGATCAGTATGACATGATGTTGATCCTTGTCAAAAATTATTTTGATTTGACGTTAATCATGGCCGCCAGTGGCCATCTTTGTTTACATAGAGTTATATAATGAAAACTTTTAGCGACTACTCCTCTGAAACTACTTGACGGATTTTCATGAAACTTCACAGGAATGCTGATTTAGCTATCAAAAACCTATCAGTAGAGCTTCAAGGTCATTGACCTCTTGTTTTAACTTAATAGGTCGTTAGTTCAAGACTTAAATACTGAAAAAAGGTGAAAAGTTGGGTTTCTGCTCAATTTGTCGCCCTTAAAAGGCAACAGCTCCATTTTGAAATTGATTTTTAGCTCTACTGATCAGAGATCAGCAGAGCTTATGCCGTGGTGCGGCGTCCGTCGTCCGTCTGTCTGTCTGTCCGGTTGTCCGTCTGTCTGTCTGTCCGTAAACTTTTTTTGTAGCGACTTCTCCTCTGAAACTACTGAATGGATTTTCATGAAACTTTACAGAAATGTTGCCCATGAAGTCTAGTTGATCCTAGCAAAAATTCATGTTGATGTGAAATCCAAGATGGCCGCCAGATCTAAAAATAGGTTTTTAAAAAACAAATTTGTAGCGACTTCTTCATGAAAACTATAAGTGATATTGATATGGGACTTTTTCTAAAATGATCAGCATGACATGATGTTGGTCCTTGTCGAAAATCGTTTTGATTCGACGTTAAACATGGCTGCCAGCGGCCATCTTTGTTTACATAGAGTTATATAATGAAAACTTGTAGGGACTACTCTTCTGAAACTACTTGACGGATTTTCATGAAACTTCACAGGAATGTTGCTGTTGATGTCTAATTGATCCTAGCAAAATTTCAGGTCGGCCGGAAATTCAAGATGGCCGCCACAGCTAAAAATAGATTTTTAAAAAAGAAGTTTGTAGCGACTACGTCTTGAAAACTATAAGTGATATTGATATTGGACTTTTTGGAAAATGATCAGCATGACATGATGGTTATCAGAGTCAAACATTATTTTGATTTGACGTTAAACATGGCTGCCAGTGGCCATCTTTGTTTACATAGAGTTATATAATGAAAACTTGTAGCGACTACTCCTCTGAACCTACTTGACGGATTTTCATGAAACTTCTCAGGAATGTTGCTCTTGATGTCTTATTGATCCTAGCAAAATTTCAGGTCGGCCGGAAATTCAAGATGGCCGTCACGGCTAAAAATAGATTTTTAAAAAATAAGTTTGTAGCGACTACTTCTTGAAAACTATAAGAGATATTGATATGGGACTTTTTCTAAAATGATCAGCATGACATGATGTTGGTCCTTGTCAAAATTTTTTTTGATTCAACGTTAAACATGGCTGCCAGCGGCCATCTTTGTTTACATACAGTTATATAGTAAAAACTTGTAGCAACTAATCCTTTGAAACTACTTGGCAGATTTTCATGAAACTTTACAGGAATGTTGCTCTTAATGTTTAATTGATCCTAGCAAAATTTCAGATCGGCCAGAAATTCAAGATGGCCGCCACAGCTAAAATTAGATTTTTTAAAAAAGAAGTTTGTAGCGACTACGTCTTGAAAACTATAAGTGATATTGATATGGGACTTTTGTAAAATGATCAGCATGACATGATGGTTATCAGACTCAAACATTATTTTGATTCGACGTTAAACATGGCTGTCAGCGGCCATCTTTGTTTACATAGAGTTATATAATGAAAACTTGTAGCGACTATTCCTGTGAAACTACTTGACGGATTTTCATGAAACTTCACAGGAATGTTGCTCTTGATGTCTAATTGATCCTAGCAAAATTTCAGGTCGGCCGGAAATTCAAGATGGCCGCCACGGCTAAAAATAATTTTTCAAAAAACAAGTCTGTAGCGACTACTTCCTGAAATCAAAATCAATCGGTAGAGCTTCAAGGTCATTGACCTCTTGTTTTTTATTCTTCCAATGTTTAAAGAGGCTTTACCTATATCTTTTTGTCCTCCGATATAAACTTTACTTAATTGTAAAGAGGTCTATGAAAAAGGTAAATGGAATAATTTCACCCCATGTAATATGCATTTTGCTGGGGAAAAACAGGATTGAAAAGATCGGATTTTTGAAATTGTATTCGTAATTGTTTTAGACAAGCCGATTGCGGAGACTTTCCGATCTTATTCGTTTACAATCGGAACTGCCTCGTCGGATTGGCGAAGAGTTCCGATCGATTCGTTTACTATCGGAACTGCCCCGTGTAGTTTGTTTTCGTTCAACTGAAGCGCATTGCGCATGTCCGATAAAATCGTAAAAACTCGTAGTTCTCCGGCAGGAATAAACGGCAGGGCAACATTTTATTCAAGATATTGTTTTGATCATAATAATTTACAGAACTGGAATACGAACCATGGTTCTTCTTAGAATACTCATAAAATAGCTTTGTATACATATAAATGCAGTAATATTGAGTATTTAATATTTTACATTAAAAATCACGTAGATAAATTACAGGTAGTGCCTCAAACAATAATTTGATGTGCTTGTTCGTGTTTAATATTATTTAATAACTAAGAACGCTTCACGAGAGCAACATTGTTGTAATAAAATGCTGGTCCAGTTTGATCTTAAACATTACCAGGTCGTTTCATGTAGTAATTATCTTGAGTGATACAAAAAATAAGTTAATAACTTAGAAGGCTTTAGCGGTTACACGAAACACACAGATCTACCTATTTCCCCCAAATCCACCCAAATCTACACCAAATTTACCCCTAAACCTCCCAAATCCACACAAAATCTATATTATATGGTATTACAACGATGTAGTGGTAACAAACATCACCAAAAAGGTTTCATTTCACAAAAATGAAGATATAGTTGTTATATAATTGATTTGTTAATAATGCGTTGTTATCACGATGTGTAAAATAATGAAAAAAATCGTTAAATTTGTAATAAATTAACAACTATATCTTTTATTTTTTTCAAGTGATATGGTACAATAACATCATTGTACCACCATAGAATGTAGAATTTGTGTGGATTTAGGAGGTTTAGGAGTGGATTTGGGGGAAATAGGTAGATTTGGGTGTTTCATGACACCCGGCTTTAGTGTTATCAGTGAAGTAATAAGAGGTGAATGGTGACCACTAATGGAGATATAGCGCAGCTGACTGAAATCTCGTATGGCTTCGAGAAGTGGAAGGAATCTCGATTTAGCGGTAAAATTTTCTGAACATCCGCCATTTTGTTTGTATCGGTGAAGTGCTCCGCTCCGTGAAATTGTAAAATATTCGACTGTTTTGGATTAACAAATCATACTTTGCAGAAAATGTTTGTTGTTGTATTACTTATTGTTGATATTGACATGTTGGGTATTTTTACGTTATTTTACAGTGAATTGATTGATATAAAATGAATTTCACATACTAATGGTCGGCCGTGTTGGCTGAAGTTTTGTTAAACAGAGATGTGGAGATGGCGCAAATCCGCTATACATTTTTTTGTTTAAGTTAATTCCTCAAAAATAAACAGCTCGCTGTCGAGAACTATGATTGAAGAATGTAGTGTATACTTTTTATTATACAAAACTCTTAATTTTATCTAATAATTTGTCTTGAAGACTGCATAGATCTCGACCAACATGGCCGAGGTCTAGCCAAAGTCGATGAAATGCCATCCTGTTGGACTTCGCTATTAATTTTTTTATTTTAGTTAATTCCTCAAAAATAAACAGCTCGCTGTCTAGAAATATGATTGAAGAATGTAGTGGTGCACTTTTTATTATGCAACAACCTTAATTTTGTCTAATAATGTGTCTTAAGACTGTATAAATATCGCCCAAAATGGCCATACATCCCGATTCTAGCCAACGCCGATGAAATGCCATCTTGTTGGATTTCATTATACATTTTTTAATTTTAGTTAATGCCTCGAATAAAAACAACACGCTGTCGAGAAATATGATTGAAGAATGTAGTAGTACACTTTTTGTTTATGTAAACGCTTTAATTATGTTTTAAAGACTCTTAGTCAACCGATCATTGTTGGTGCTCTTTTGCGTAATTAAATATCCTTTCCAACGAAAGTTTAATAGTTTATTTGCGTCTCATTGTTTACAATCAAATATGAATACATATATACATTATTTCATACATAAAACATGAATTGTAAACACCATTCTAAAAGAATTATAGGAGACGAATGTCAACGTTTAATGTCTGTATCAATTAAGCGCTTTCAAATGCATTTCACCATAAGCGTCCTGGAGATGGTAATTTTTACTATAAGGTCTCATAGCTCATATGACCTACATAGATATATAACCATGCAAAAAAAACACAATTAACTGAAGAGTTGCTAATGTTGGATTCATGGCAGGTTGTTTATTGCGATCAAAAGATATAAAGGTTTCCTCAATCATAACAGCCAATTAGCCACGGGGTACATACAAACAGCCAATTAGCAACGGGGTACCGTATGTACCCGTGGCTAATTGGCTGTCCCAAGCAGAATATTTGGTTAGATCAAAGAGGCCATAAATCACAAACACTGGCCACCCGTGGTTTGTTGACATCAGATATATACGCAATAATTGTGTAATATTTTTTAATTTTATTTATATTGTGCATTTATCAGTGAAACTAAACGCATTCGAAAGTTGATGATTATATTCATTCGGATTTGTCAAAAAAAAAGTATATAATTTATTTTTATTTTAGTTAAACAATTATATTACGCCGTTTTAATACGACAATATTAGGAAAATATAACCAATGCTAAACTGATGTATCTACACTGCTAATACCCAACTCAACTTGCGCGTTTTAATTACATTTCTCATGTATTTTTTTTTATATACAACATTATCATATTCGGTCTTGCGAGTTACTTTGTCATATGTTATAAGATATTTAAAAGTTCCGACTACACGGATGTTATAGTATTTTATAAAAATAAAAAAATAAATAAAAAAGTAATTAGACTTAATAATAATTTCTTCCTTTCAGTAAATGATAATCTTCACCTGAAAATGGCTTACTTTCTGTATAGATGGTATAGAAGTTAAACGTCAAAAATAGCAACGAAGGTGTAACAATTTCATCTTTATTACAATTAGATTAACGCTAATCTGATTTCCTGTACGATAAACCCATTCCGCTATATCCAAAACATTGGACGCTTATCTTTCTCGTTTTAGCCATACGAGATTATGCGAGATTCGATTATGTACCCATTCACTCTCTTATTACTTCACTGGTGTTATATTAAAAAGCAGGTCAAGTTTAATTTTGTTCAGCCTGTCTACAGATCTAGAAACAGCAAACACAGTGTCGTCTGAGTGTATGTATGTCAGTCCGTTTGTTAGACTGTCCGTGTGTCCGTATTTCGTTTATTTTTATTCTCTTCATTACTTGCAGGATTTTCACTATCAGAATTTTCCTCATACATGTATGCCTCTAACAGAATATTCCTCATACATGTATGCCTCTAACATTATTTGCAAAGTGTTCGGGTTGTTGTGACCTACTTTGGACGAAATATAGGTCACGTCCGGTCTACGAACGACATGCGTATATTGCTCGTTTCTTGCAGAATTTTCACCGCATTTATACTGTTAATGGAGTAAGTATAAAACGCGGATATACCACCATAAGAGCTATGTAGCGCCGTGGTGTAATGGTTAGCATTGCGGCTTAGTAACCCAGGGATCGCGCGTTCAATCCCAGCCAGGACCGAATTTGGGTTAATTATCGAAATATTTCCTACCTTACCAGTCCTTCGGATGAGACTTTAAAACCTAGGTCTGCTCGCTAAAATGCTTAGTGCAATACAGCGAGGATAAATAAACGCTTATACACACATAAGAGCTATGATTCTCACGTCTACCACACTATATGATTATTGGTGCACTATTATATAAATATAATCAACAGTTAGTTATATATAAAACAGTTTGCTAATAATTGATGATAGATGTTATGTTGAAAAAACACGAGAAGCTGCTAGTTTTCGACCAATCAAGATGGATGTGTGTCCCTTTAACATTTACTAACCACCTACAGACTAGGATGCAAGCTTTTACCTGACAGGGCATGACCAAAATACTAGCCTGAGATCTTGAGTGGTCACCGAAGTGTCGTCATGGCATGTGGTAAAAAAATATCATTCATTTTGAGTTGCGTAATACTTTGAAATTTGAAAAACAAAAAATCGGTTTAACTGGTATATGCTGCCCGAACAAACGGCCATAACTGTGTGACAGAGTATTGACATGAACATCCAGACAATTTGGGGAAGTACCCTTCATAGTAATGCTTTACTGCAAGTTTATCCGGCAGTAGTTCGGCTGCAAACTGTAGGAGCAGTTCAGTGGACAAACTTGTCCGTCTTGTAAGTGCAGAAAACACGCAAACATTTTGCAATTATCTAAGAGTCATAACTCTGTGGCAGGGCATTGACAATGATAATCCTAACAGTCTTCGTAGCGATGTTAGAGGAGTTGAGCGGAAACGCTTTACACTTGAAAAACAAAGTAATACCACAGACATATTAATAATAATTTGTTATTAGGTCTGTGGTAATACCACTAAAACCATTCAACTGGAACGCCTTAACAATATACGCTACTAGACATCATACTGATTCTTCCTACCAAATTTCAGGAACATCGGAAGAAAACATGTAGGAGAAGTTGAGCGGAAACATTTTATACTTAAAAAAGACACTTCATAGACCCTTAGCTCCGCCAAAAATCATTCAACCGGAACGACCTGAAAAGATGCGCTTTTAAACATAATGGTACTTTCTACATCAGATAGCAAAAGTACTTCACACTAGAAAACCGTCCAACTCCACCAAAAACATCATTCAGCCGGAGCATCCTGACACTGTTATAGATACTGATACTTCTTTATACCAAATTTCATGAAAATCGGAAGAAACAAGGATCGAGTACTTGAGCGGAAATGATGTACATTTGTTAAAAAAGAATGAAATATCGTAACTCCGCCAAAACTCGTTCAACCATTTACGATATTAGACATACTGATACTTCCTATCAAGTTTCATGAAAATCGTGCTAAACATGTATGAGGAGTTGAGTGGAAACACTTAACACTAGAAAATCTTCAAAGTCCCATAACTCCGTCGAAAATTATTAAAACCACAACGTCCAAACAATATGCGCTACAAGACATTATCTTGATACTTCATACCAAGTTTCATGAATATCGGAATAAACATGTATCGGTGTTGAGCGGAAATGGCTTACGTTTGAAAAATGTCAGTCCCGTTCCGCAAAAATCATTCAAAACTTCCTGACATTATGCGCCACTAGACCATACTGATACTTCCTACCAAGTTAAATGAAAATCTCAGGAGTAGAGAAGACAAGAGGAGCGGCAACTATATGCTCCCCCGACAATATCTAGGAGCACACTTTAAGGAGAGCTATATGTTGTACTCGCCCATTCTTTGATGTCCTCATAAAAAGGATTACATGATTTACTATAAGGTTCCAAACTGAAAACTGAGCTGAATGTTTTTACAGTATTTCAATCTTAGAGGGACTGAAGGCGATCTAGAAGAATTATGGATGCCAATCCAAGTACAAGTACAACCTATCATACTAAGTTTCAACTGCATATTCGGTGTGCATAAGCACTAAACCGGAACCGTTTATTGAAATATATGGACCGGTACAACTGCATGCTAGCAATGTGAACCACATAGGAATTAATATGTATTAAAAGGTTTTCCAAGCCATACAAATCAAACCGCAGGTTAGCATATGACTCGGTTCAATGCATGCACGGACATTTCATATGAAACTGAAGCGACTTGTGATAGCTCCATTAAAGTAACTATCCTGCCAACAATTTAACAGCCAAAATATCTCAACTCTATAGACACAATACAAACGTCTTTAACCAACCAGGCCAAACCCCAAACCCCAGAACCGAAGCGTCATAATTTATTTTACGCATATTCATTACTGGTATCTTAAGAACCTTTTAATAAACCTGTCCTTTTAATCTGCACATATACATTAATATATGACCTGAACACCTGGACTGGATTTTGATTAACGGTTTTGCAGTGTAATTTTGTCGTTATTTGGCGAATTGGTTTCTTTAATAATGGTTATCCTTGCATATGTAAGTTTGTATCTGGTTGGTTGATCTATTTCTTGTACGTAAGCTATATGGTCGACCTTTTGTATGTAAGCCTTCTATCTTGCAATGCTATGTTATGAAACTTCACAGATATGTTTGCATTAAAGGGTGGTTGTTTCACTATTCTGGAACTAGCCTCTATTTAAAAATATTGAAAAAATATTGAATAATCTGAAAGAATTATCAAAATATCATTAAAAATACAGGAGATATGATCTTTTAGAAATTTGCATAAATTCTCAAACGGAGGCAGCCATCTTGGATTGAAGACCATTTACCATTTATAGCATATTGATAAATATCATTTAAAACAAAGAATATCACTGCAAATACAAGTATGTCGTAAAAAGAGCATATGCAGTATAAATAGTTTTCTTTAAAATGTAATACATTTATTTGCTTTACACACTATTTATTATCTATTTTCAATATATGGAAAAAAGGCGCGATGACGCCATCATTCAAATATGGCTGCCTCCATCGGAGTTTTTTGCACATTTTCAAAAGTTTTTTTTAAGATATTTTGATAATTTGTTCAGCTTTTTCCATAGTTTTTAAAGCCCTTTTAAATGAAACTAGTTCCAGAATAGTGCAACATCCCTTCATAACTCAAGTATTGTGTTTTTTCCCCACCGGAGTCGAAGGTTTAAAGGTGAGCTTTTAAGATTACGCTTCGTCCGTGCATCATATATACACTCTTGCAAACAACTTCTCTAAAACTGTTTGGCCGATTTTCACCAAATTTCAGATTGCCACAGATTGCCACTTTTACTTAAACTAGTTAAACTATTTAACAATCTTCTCAAGAACCTACTGACGTATAAACCTTATGCATTTAATTGTATTAGATTGTTCCGGTTTAATTGTACGACATGGGGAAGAAATATTTACTTTATGTCCACCGCCATATGCATGCCATCTTCGGGATGGTTAAAATGTTGTACTATTGATTTTATGAATATTGAGTTCTGCTCAACCCGGGGCTAGACGGCGTGAGCGGTGGCTAGCATGTTTCACTACCGTTCATGAACAGTCTCAATCAAACCGAGACTGCAATATTTCGTATATGTCGTGTTCGGCCGTTTCCAAAGGTCCACTCTCATACTCTTTTTTTGACACATGCCACTCAGACTGATATACCGCAATCAAGACATGCATGTATATAGTTCTGTCAGGCTATACTTCGCACATTGTAATGGCTCAGCCAACAAGACTGCAGGAAATTCCTACAGTGCGTTACAACGGTAATTTACTGTAAATTTAATTTTCGCACGATATAGTAAAAACTTAATGTATTCAGTATGTTTGCCTTATTTGCAAATTTAAATGCTTTTGAATCAGTAACATTAAAGTTTGTACAACTGCCTATGTTTATTGTCAAAACAGTAATGATCCGCTTTTAGCTTTAATGTGCAAATAAACTTCTCACAAAAATAGCCATTAATGTTGTGTTTGCTATGTAAATTTATTACAACAAATTTTCTCTCTCACTGTTTACAATTGGAAAACTGCGTGTAGACAGGTAACCCGAGCACATTTGCTTAAGTTGAAAAATGTTGATAAATGCACTGGTCCAGGCTCTATTGTTAGCAAACAAAATCAGTTTTACAAAGCTCAGCGTATTCTTTACATAACAATAAAAGGGATCCGTGACAACGTCAAAGGATAACAACAAACACACAGTTGAACCACTCTCACCATTTTAACAATAATGGTCGGAACATAAACTCAGGTAAGACATATGCTTATCAGTTTATAGGTACTTATGCTATTACAATGTTTCATCAAAACGCATGGCAACACTATGTACATACTAATGGCAAAGCAAATTTCAATCGGAAAAAAACTAATAAGACAACTAAACATCCTTTAGATAAAACTGTAAACACTAAAACAAGAAATAAATACATAGGTTGGTATTTAAATGCAACAAGGATATATAAAG